>VZTX01001336.1:0-71488 GCA_013400915.1 Pardalotus punctatus | reverse complement strand
GGGGTGGTGTGCAGGGCACAGCCATGAGGTCCGGTTGTGATGGCAACTTTGGTTTTTTCCAAAGAATACTGCTTTCCTTGGGAAATGAGACACGGCCACTCTCCATGTACAAACCATTTTTAAGGCACATTAGGAGTAATGGCTGTCAGATGGACGGTGTGAGCTGGGGATACACAGCCAGTGCAATTAGTGGGTGTATGACTGGAGGAAATTAGTTAATTCAGGCTTTGATTCTGTCCTCTCAGAAGAAAACAAATGAGAAGACATGCCATTAGAGGAGATGAGTTGTCTTAATCATTGGTTTGACATTCCTGTTCTTTCTGTTGGACACCTTTTATCAGCAGAGATTTGGGTCTGGCTGAGGGTGCCAGACAAGCACTGCATTAGTCCTGGAGAAAAAGTCATGGCATGTTAGGTCATGGCTCAGAAACTTCCCAGCAGAAGTACACCAGTGTAACCAAACCCCGGTATTTGGGGCAGCCCAGTGTGTGGATGTATTGCTTACTGTGGGGTAGGAGAGATGCTACACGATTTCACTGCTCTAACCCGGTGGTATCGTTGTGAGGGGACACTTGTGACGGAACATTTACGGAGGTGGACGTGCCAGTGGGCGTATTGTGACTTAGATCACAGTATCTGCTGAAGGCAGTGCGTATTTTCCTCCCCTGTGTATATATATATTTAAGTAGGCAGCCGTTCTGCGGCGTTGCTCACATCAGCCCACCAGCCCTACATACCTCATGGATAAAAGAGCGTGACAAGTTCAGCTTTTGGAGGAAACGCCGTTGGGGCCTCTGCCCGTTGTTCAGCTGTGGGGTTGGAGGTGGTTGTGGTGAGTCCATCTCCAAGATGGGTGTCAGACATGGGGATTTCAGCCATCCCTGGGGATCTGTGGCTCAGCAGGGAAGGGCTGCTCTTCTCTGAACTATAAACCAAGTCCTAGCTCTGGCAAATCCTATGGATCTCAGTATGCTTCTGGCTAAGCTCATGGTGCCACAGATTTTTACCTGAGGAGAAATCCTGCATATAAAAGTCATAGGTAGAGAAGCTACATTGAGCTGGAGGGGAGCCAATCTCAGAGCAGTTTTAATCTCCTTATACCAGGGACAACCCTGGTGCAGGGATTTTCTTGGTCCCTTTCTGTGGTCTGATACCTCAACATAGACATGAGTAGCCCCACTCCCACTTTTATTAGAAAAGGGAGTATTTGGAGGGGCTGGGCAGCAAGGTGTGAGAGGCAATTACACACCCCGAGCTTGGAGGCTGGTCATGACTTTTATGATCTCATTTCCTCATCCACACACAAACGCTTGGCCAAAGCCCAATCTCTGCAAATGAGCTTTGGTCACCACTGGTTTTAATTAGCAGGAACAGTCCTGTGCAGTGTTCCCAATAAGTTAATGACAAAGTATCAGTCTCAGTCTCTGGCAGTTTTCTCTTCTTCATCCTGCCAGAGGGCTTTTTCTGAGCCCCAAACCAGCCCCTTGATCTCCACTTCCAGGAAACCTTTATAAAATTCAGACCAGATTCTTGAGCGAGAACCAAATGTTTCAGCCAGAAAGATTTCTTTTCTCTTTTTTTTTTCCTTTTATTTTTGGGAAGGGTGAATGGAAGATGATTGAATCTGAACCTAATCTGAACAGATGATATTTTCAATGGCATGTTTTGCATTTCCCTGAGAAGACTCCAATGGGCACAGCATTGCCGTTGTTTTCTTAAAAATGTCAGCCAGGCCAATGTGTTTAAACAGGTTCGGCTGTTACCTTCTTTCCTCAGGTTTCACAAGTACGACCAGTGAGTCATGTGCAATATTATTTATTTGTATTCCAGCACAGCAGTGACGGGCTCCTGTGGGCGGCACTGCAGAAATCCCAGTGAGGGAATGGCTTTGCTTTTAAAGAGGAACCCAGCAAAACGCCCAAAGTGTCAGCTAAAATTGCCAACCTCCCTTCCATGCTGCAGGGATGGAGGTGGCCACCTGTCCATGGCATGAGCCACTGCACGGCACTGTGACTCCCTGTGGGCACGATGGCCTTGTTGGCCATGCCGAAGAGGGGCTGAGGTCCTCTGAGGTGAAGGACAAACTGGTGCTGCTCAGTGACCGCCCGCAGTGGAGCCACAGCCCAGCCACGGCTCTGAGCTCTGCCGGTGCTCCACAGGGGTCACACACACAGGGGCTCCTGTCCTGAGCATGCTGGGGTGAGTGAAGGAAGCCTGCTGTACCTGGAGGTCTCTACCTTCATTTAAAAAGTCCCCCAGTGTATGGCACGGAGCAAAGGCAGCGTTGCAGTGTCCATCCATCTGTGCTCTCTGGCGGATGCAGTGTGTGTAGATCATCATGTGCCTCCCTGACCCAGCACCCAGTGTGACTGCCCAAAGATGCTTTTCTGCATTAAAGTCTGTCTCTCTCCAGGCCTTAGTTAACTTCCCGATTAATGCAGAAGCATGAATTATTCATCAAACCACCAATGAGGCCATTAAGTTTCCCATCCTTTGAAGATACCGGTACCTATTCCTATTACAAGAGCAAAGGAGGAGGTTGCAGATCTAATTGCAGGCAACAAAGTGAGGAAGACTCCTCGTCTGCTGCTCTCCTAGTGAGCCTGAAAAGCCTCTCTTTTATAGAGGTGTCAATAGTAATTTCATTCTTTTTTCAGGGGAACAAGTGCCTTTAACCATTTAAACCCACTTAAACGAACAGCTTTTGTGCTTCGATTACAGACACAATGCAGAGAAAATCAGCCCCGGTTGGATGCAGGGTCCCCTGCTGAGGAAGGTCCAGCCTGTGGCCAGAGGGGTCGTGGGTGCTGCTCTGCCCTCCTGACCCACCGACCTCTCCCGGCTGGGACAAACCTCTCCCTGTTGATCTGAGCCTGGATTTGGGGCTGCCTGGGCAAGGTTTGCATCTTAAGGCTGCAGTTTGTGACACAGCTATGGAGCAGTGCCTCTCACCTGTGAGTGACACCCTGCCCTGTCCACCAGCCACTTCCAAAAGCCCCGCACTGCTCCAGGAGGCCTGGGCAGCCAGTCCCTGACTTGGCATCTCAGGAGGCATTTTCAGTCTGCTTTGCTTTTCTCTGCTGGCTTTGTCCTGCTCAAAACTGCTCATGAAAATTGCCTTCTGCAGCCCACGGGGATCACTTTGCTGCAAAACTCGAGCCCCTGTCCAGGCACGGTGCTTTTCTTTGTTATTCAAAATACTCCAAGAGCTCCAGGCTAAGTGCAAGACAGCAGTGTTAATAAATAATAAAAGACATCAATAGTTCTGGGGGGTTTTATAGCCACTCCTATCTCAAGATCTCAAAACATTTCACAAATGTTAATTTGTGGAGCCTTACAGATGCTCTTGCCAAACTGAGTGGAAAAGAGTAGGGACATGCAGGAGAGAAGGAACCAGATCACAGCCTCTCTGTCCCCAGGTCATGAACCTTTTGGGCCACAGCTCTGAGCAGCCTGCATTTGTACAAACATCCAGGGATGCTGCTTTTGCTCCCTGATTTTTATATGCATAGCACCATTTTGGTTGGATAGAAATGAAATTAGGGAGGCTGCTTCCTCTCATTGAAATTTTTTCCAGCAACTTGTGGTATAATTAGCCCAGAACAGCGGTAGTGATACCTACCAGTAAGCACTTGAGTGTTTATGTGCTGTGAACTATGTCTTGAAGGGAGTGTGGTACCACTGTCATATTATTTTGCAGTACTACTGTCACGTTAAAATGCAATATTATTAGTGATAAGGGAAGGAGATTGTTTGGTGCAGGCAATCTCATCCTTCAGGTAGAGTTAAGGAAATGTAATGGTTAAGCAAGGACTTTAATGAGGTTTGAGGCTAGTTTGCTTTCATAGTCCTTCTATTCAGGATTGTATTAAACCTGGTCCAAACTGGCTCATGACTGGAGAGAACTTGAGGAGGCTGTGCTGGGCAGGCTGAAGTACCATAGCTGTAAAAGAGCCTGGAGGAAGACACCCTGTCTTCCTTTCTACCTGCTTTCAAGGCGTTTGCAAGCTCACCACATTGAAATGTGTTTCTTTTGCCACTGCAGTGGCCTTGACTGACTTCGTGCTCAGCTTGGTCTGAAGAGGGAAGCAAATAGCAGCAACTAAAAACTAGACTAAGAAGTTGCCTTGTCTCAGTCTTTCAAGGCAGTGAATAAAGTCCTGCTGAACAGCAATATTAAGAGAAAAGGGATAAGATCTGAGCAAAGAAACCTTAGAGGGCTTGGTACAAGTGGCAAGACACATGATCTGTCTGCTTAGGAGCACTCACAAAGGCCCAAAACCCAGAGCAGCTTTTCTGGCGTGTCTGTCCTCATATGGTCATTTGCATTTCCTAAATATATTCTTTTCAAACACACCTGACCTGTACGGAATCTGTCCAACCGTTCTGTGACCTGTGTGACCACTTGGAACTGGGGTGAGCTCAGGGGAATGGAAGGATTGTGGCAGAAAAAAGGGACTGGTGATGTTTTTCTCTTCAACCCATCTAAACTGACTTTTTAGTCTTGGCACAAGGCAGCAGGTAAAAGAAGGGACAAAGCAAGGCTCAAAAGGCATCTTTCTCACTGACCTATGCTTGGTTAGCTCTTCTCTGATAGCTCCCCAGGACAAATTGTCTGTGCTGGCAGTCTCTAGTGAGCAAGATGACATCTCCTAGGTGAAGCCTTTTTCACTCACTGAAGACTTAGTTGGTTTTGGACTGAAGGCCAAAAAAAACCCATGGAGACTTAGATCCTCTTCTGTTTCCAGAAGCAAGGAGGGGAGGGACTGATTTCTACTGCAGCAGCTGAGTATGTGACAATGTGACAGTCCATGGTCCATCACAGGGCTGCCTGGCTGCCACACTAAAAGTTGTACCAAATTGTACCCATTAATAATCACAAAAAAAATAAGTGGATTAAAATAATATAAGAAATTATTTCCCTAAAAAACACAGGAATTCAGTATCTGCACTTACCTCCTAGACTGCAAAGCAGTGAGTCTGGTTCAGGAGTGATGTTGGAAGCAGTTTCTGAACAGTGTTAAGATCTTTCCTGGCTAATACAAGCCCAAAGTGGCTACAGCTAATGAAAAATGCTTATGTTGCTCTGTAGAAAGGCTTCCCAGGTTCTTGGGTAACAAGAGCAAAGCAAAATCCAGTTGATTTGGGGTTTATTTTTTCCCTTTTTATCAGCCTCAATTTTATTTTAACCCACCTTGGCAGGAGGTGGATTCATTTGGCAAACGTGCTACTGTTGGTGCAGCAAGTCCCCTGTGCTGATGCTAAAGGCTGCAGCATCCAAAGGTTCAGTGAGCCACAGATGCAGCCCTGCCCCTGGGTTTTTAACAGCTTGTCTGAAAACACCGGAAAGGCACAGCACAGAGCCACAAAAAGAGAGGAGAGCTGGAGAAAATAGACGTTGAGGGTGAAAGACCTGTTTAGTGAGGCAGAGAGAAGTGAGAATTTGACTTCTGTGCCCAACTACTTTCACAGAGAGAAAGCACCAGATATGGAAGGGCTCCTTAATCTTGGGAGGTAAATAAGGGCAAGCATCCCTGGCTGGTGAAAAGAAGCAAAGAAAGTTCAACAGGGCTTGTGTTTTTGGCAGCGGGGACAGCAAGCCTTGGGGACAAATCACCCACAGCAGAGGCTGCTTTGTCTCAAACACTCTAATAGTCCCTCTTTTGAGATAGGTGTAATCAACAGAAGCCATTAATCTTAATGTTGGGGTAATTAAGCTTAAAACAGGGCAACTTAGTGAAAATTAATAGCCTAGGATGTACGGGAAGTCAGATGGAATCATTCTTTGTGGCCTTGCAGTATACAAACAAGCTTTGTAGTCCTAACGTGAGCCCCAGAGGCTCACTGTGTTTTACTGTGAAAAGATGTGAGTTTATTAACACCAGATTCCCTTCCAGCCACTTTCACAGAAGCTGGAGGATGTTGCTGGTGTAGAAATGGCACTGGAGTTCTTTAAAATCTTGGCAGATCCGCTCCTGCTCTCCTTTCTGCATGCAGAGTCTGCAGGATGTGATGGGATCAGGTCCAAAGCCGCGGCCAAGGGCTGCTCTCGCCGAAAGTGTGCGGGTGACGCTCGGCTCGATGCTGGTGTCGGGGGGGCTCTGCGGGGCGGGACAGGACGGGCAGTGCCACACGTGTGCTCAGCTGTTGCCACCCGACGAAAGGTCAGTCACAACGCTGCCATTTGCAGCGGGAGCGAACCGGAAAGATGTCCGGGATGGAGGTGTCCCCTGGGCAGGGAGGGAGGCAGCGCCGGCGGCAGAGGACGGGAGCGCTCTCCGCAGTGTAAATGTCACTGCCCATCGCCTCCTGCTCTGCCCAGCCCTCCACGGCCCCGTGACTGAAACTTCTCAGCATGAGCGAGGGAAATGCCTTTCTTTCTCTCTGCTTTCCCTTTTGCAACTCTGCTATTTCTGATTTTATAGCCACATATGTATTTTATTAATTTTTTAATCACCATTAGTTTCGGCCACGTTAAGCCGTGCTGGGTGACAGAAGGGAGAAAATGTGAATACGCTGTTTTCCCCAAACCTGGAGCACATACAGCTGCGTGGCTGTTCAGGCTTGGCTTCTCATCTGGAAGCTGGAGCTGTGTTTCTAACAATACAGCACCCACCCAGCATGAAATTGTAATGGATCACGCCTTGCCCTAGGTCCTTGGCTTATCCTTGGTTGACACTGAATTAAAGGACATGATGTGTGGGACTCAGTAAATCCCTAACCTGCTGTCCCAGAGACAAGTATTACCAACCCCACTACACTGACACTCGAGATTAGTGGAAGAGGTGCCCTCAATGCCACAGGCAGAAATGGGTCAGCTCCTATTTGGAAAGCTCTCTACTTGAAGTGAGTAGCGATGCAGCCTGTAGGAATAAAAGGCAAAAAATCCTGTGTTTTCTGCCTCGGAGCCCTGCTGAGATTCACAGGCAGTGAGTTCTAAGCAGCTGAACAGTACCATTTGTGTGGTGGATATTAGCTTTGTGAATGGCATTTTATTAGAAATTAGGTAACAACATTAGGAAACAGTCCAGCTTAGGAGCTGCACTTAGCAAGTATGAAACACCTTGCTACCACCAAAGTCCCTAAATCTGTAAAGTATATCAGCCAAGAATTTGTTTATTAAAGGCTTTATTGTAAACTTTTCAAATCCAATACCAGCGTCCCCACTGCTTCCAATAACTGAGTGCAGCAACAACACAAATCTCACATCTATTCCCCTTTCCCTCTTCCCTTTGCCCTAATCAAATCCTTTATTCATGCTTTTTCTGACATACTGGGTTTTCTGGCTTGGTTCAGCAGTGACTAAGTAGCTGTACAGTAACAAAACAGTGCTGTCTTTGTTCTGGAAAAGTGGATAAATGAGAGGTATAATGTTGAACTAAGGAAGCTCCAAAGTGATACACAAGCCATGTGTATTGTGGCACGAGCTGGGTTGAATTTACCAATGGTGCCTACAAAGAGAACAAAGAAAGAAAACAAATAAATTTATTGTTTGGTTTTACCACCTCTTAAATGACCCAAAGCCCATTAGAGCTGATGGTGTTTCGGTGGTTAAACTGATGATACTCATCTGCCTCTCATACATTTGCCTTCTTTTCTCCATTTCACTCTCCCACTGTCTGTTCACTCTCCCACGCTGCACATGCTCATCCTGCCAGTCGGGATCACGAGGAGCCCTGATCATGTTCTTTCTCCTGCATAGCATCATGTCTTCAGCTGGTATTTTGGACAGCAAATCATCCCCAAAGCTGCACTTCACTTAGGACAGCCTGCTATGCTTCTTCCATCATGTGGGCATCTCCAAAGACAGCTCGGTTGAGCAATACCTGCATCCTGCAAGGAGACCTCAACTGTATCTCTTCCTGCATTATTTCACTAAGTCCTATTAATTCACCATGCTTATAGAAAGCCAAACTGAAAGATAAAGTGTTATCCCTGCTGTGTGAATCCTCAGGACAAGATGGCGTAGTCTGTGTGCTTTCCATGGTGGTTTGGATGCCCCCAGTCTGCCTGTGCTCCTGGGCTGGCTATAATCCCTCTGGGAACATTTAAAAAGGGAGAGCTCATGTGCCACAAAGGTGTTTCTGCTGCAAGGTGCAGGTGGGACAGAGTAGGCAGATACACTTGAGCTGAGGACAAACAGCTCCTCCCTGGAGCTGGTGCAGCCAACTGTTGAGATGGAGAGCAAAGCCCTGTGAAGGCCGCTTGTAACCTTGCAAAATCTGCACAGACATTCAAGGCATGCAGCAGGCAGGAAAGGGGAGTGCAGGACGGGTGGAAGCCAGATGTGAGCTGGCTCAGTTGAAGGTTTGTGCACAGACCTGGGCAGTATTGCTTTGTCTGCTCTTTTGAGTCTGCCCCTTGAACCACTCCACAGCATGTGCACAAGTGGTACAATTAATTCCCCCAGGAAATGAGGCTTCTCCAACCATCAGATGTTGTGTGTAGTCTGCTCTGTGTCCGGTTGTGCTTCTGCCCTGGCAGGATTTGCTCCTGCTCTAGGCCTGGTCCTGAAAGGCAGAAAGATCGACCCTCACTGAGCCTGCTCTGCGGGAGAAACATCTGAGTTGGCTATGGGGTGCTGAGCCTAGTGGGGAAGGGAGGCAGGGACAGCCTGACGAGGAACCCAGCTGCCTGAGAAACCAGCTGGAGGCTCCTCAGAGGAGCAGAACATGGGTGCAAAGCCAGGTCACCGAACTGATGGGAAGAGAGGCACCTGGAGAAGACTGTATTGAGCTCACAACAGCGTAAAAGGCTCAGTGAAACCAAGTCTAAAAGAAAGAACTTGTCTACCAGTCAAGAGTGGGAGGACAGT
Organism: Pardalotus punctatus; assembly: GCA_013400915.1. NCBI lineage: Eukaryota > Metazoa > Chordata > Aves > Passeriformes > Pardalotidae > Pardalotus > Pardalotus punctatus. Next base: position 62,673 of record VZTX01001336.1, on the reverse strand, counting down.
TTGTTTTAATCCTTTTTGGGGGGGTAGTTTTAACCTTTTTTATGTAGTTCTTTATTCCAGGACTTTGTTGCTCAGGAGTAGGAGGCAGTCACCAGGTTTCTGGTGCTGTGCTTGCAGCAAGGGAGGGCTTGGGTAGATCCACCTCAAGGTCTTGAGCTTCCGAAAACCCACAGCCAGATTTATCCCCTCAGCCAGTGTCTGTGGCCTTCTTTGGCCAGCCAGGACTGGTTATATCAGCACCAAGCCAGAGCGACTTCTTGGCCTAACCAGTGACCCCAGTGGGAAGGCAGCTCTGGTGGACTGGAAGTGTGCAGTGTCCCAGCAGTGCTTTACAGAGCAGGTCCCCAGGTTTACAGCCTGCTGGGATGTGTTGCTGTAGCAAATTGTGTTTCCCAGATTTTTCTTCATTGGTGGGAGCCTCATGAAACATGGGGCTACCTTCTGCTCTTTCCCATGTCTTCAGGGTCCTTTGGGTACTGCAGGCCTGTTTGCTCCTTCAGGGTGGTTTCCCTGTGTGTTCCCCATGGGAAGTGCCATCAGTGTGGTCGTGACACTGGAATTCATTACAAGATGACTGTGACAACTTCAGGAAATAAACAGTGGGAGCAGATGGGTTTCCAGAGACCAGAAATCCCATTTCTCTGTGAACATCCTCAATAACTGGATGTGTGCAAAAACAAAGGAAGGAAGGAAAAAATGCCGAAGGCTTGGGACAGCCTGTGGGCAGAATTGCCTTAACACATGAGTGAGCCTTTTCTGGTGGCTGCAGCGTGGTGGGCACCTGCAGAGCCGCACATGAATCACCTGACATGCTCTTTGTTCCATTGTGCTGTTACTCACTGAGCTGTTCCAGGGAGATTTCCACCCTGCCACCCCAAAGCATGGTTATCCTTCAGGACTTTGTCTTCCATCAGCTTGGTGGTGTGACCCAGTTACCTGATTTAACAGGGACATTTTGTTCTCCTTTAAGAGCACTGTTGTGAAAATATTCTCTTTGCTTCTTTGGTCTTGAGGCAGTGACTGAACCCCATTCTCCTTCCCCCTGCCCCATCCCATCCTGCCCATCTGTAAATCCTATTGTTCTGCATTGAAATGCCTTGGCTGCACCAAAAATTATGTCCTCAAGGGTGGTACTTGACAATACATAGAAGACAGGAGAACTGGAGAAGGCTGAGGAAACAATAGCTATCTGAGGCATTAGGTGCTGCTCACAGCAAACCATCTTGGTCCCAAACACTTTCTAGACAGTTTTGATTTTTTCTTAGAAAGACTTTTAGTATTTGATGCCGTGATAAGTTTTGTGTTTTCCGCAGCACTTTTGAGTTGTGCTGGAAAATGAAAAAATTTAAATCTGTTTTATTATTTTTTTGTGAAAAGCCTCAGTGTTTGCAGGACAGGGAGTCAATCTTCCAACTACTTCTACTGAAACTGATGGTAACTTGCTGATTTCCTGGAGGTGACATTTGGTGTCTCCCAGAGGGCTAAGACATACAGTGACACCCTCCCTTGTGTTGAGAGCATGCTGACCTGGGTTTGCTCCCTGAAAAGCAGCAGATTGCCCTGAAAGCCCCTTGAATTGTGCTCCAGCCACCACTCAGCCACAAACTCACACACAGTGCTTTTAATTGCCAGTGCAAATGAAAGTTGTTCAAACAGCTCCTTCTCTGTAGCAATAAACTAAAATGAAGAGCTCCAAAATATGCAAAGATGCAAAATAATCCTGGCAGGGGGGAGTTAATCAGGCATTAAAACCCAGGGCAGAGTCCGGGCAGAGATTAGACAGTTGCTCTTTAATCAAAGCAGCTGAGCTCATGTGTGCTTGCTAGTAACACTGCTTTTCAACCTGGAATTGGAGTTAGAAAAGCACGGATTTCCTGTAATTCCATTAATACTATTATTATTTGTGCAATGATCCGGAAGCATTCTCTTCAGCTGTGGTCTAGGATCAAGTGCTGTCAACCCACCCTTCTGTTCCTGCAAGAGCAGCAGTAGAATGGAAAGATCCTGCCTGGCTTGGTCCGTCACATTGCAGGAGCCATGGCAAAACATTGCTCGTGAAGGGGAACAGCTTGCCAGGGCTTTGCTGCCAAACCCCACCTGTGCTGGTCACAGTGAGGATGATGATCTTTCTTACCTGCCCAGCTCTGGCAGCAGCCAAGTGTCAGGGCCTGAAAACCAGAGCACAGCAGAGATCTGGTTGTGTGCAATGCCCAGACCCTGCCATGCCTGCAGCCAGTTGGTGCTTTCGTGATTTGCTGTGTAAACTGGGAACTCAGTCCCAGAAAGCTTTCCCTCATCACCTGGGCTGGGGGCGATGCTTGATCTGGCTCTGAGGCTCCATCACCAAATGGGAGTGTTGCTGCTGAGTGGCTTTAGCCCTCAGGCACAGTAAAGCACTGGGCAGACCAGAAAAGGACCAAAAGCCACTTGAAAGTGTCAGCACTGAACACACAGCAGTCCCAGCATCTGCCTCCTGCCTAATGGAGCTGTGCAGATGTGTGAGCACGGGATTAGCAGGGCCCTGAGCTCCTCCCTGTCCGGATTTAAGGATGGATTTGAGCTGTGCAGCTCAAGCACAGGGCAGCTGCCCTTGTGGCAGGTTCTTGGTTTCTCCTGGCCCTCCTGCCCTGAGTGCCAGACTTTCACTTCTCACCGGGCTGCCTCTCTGCATGAGTGCCTCTTCCCAGCTCTGCCAAGGTCTCCACTCACCAAGCAGAGCTGGTGCTTACTGGAGCCTGCTGGACCCTTCTGGGTGCTTACTTGAGCAAAACTTTATGGCACTGGGAAGGCTGCCAGGTCTCCAAGAAATGGCACCAGGTTTGCACCTCCACATCTGCATGGTCACTGAGAAATTGCAGCCCAGACTATTTGGTCCTTCCTAGTGGCTGGAGAGGGTGGGTTGTTACCAGCCAGGCAGAGGGAGTGGTAGATAAGGAGCTCAGTTTTGGCAGTTTTCAAAGTTTTCATGGCTCAGGTTTGGGTCTGGTGGCAGGTCAAGCAGACACAGGCTGGCTTTGTTTATCTCTGGTCTTGGAAAGCTTCTTGTCCAAACCTGGCTGCAATTTGTGCCTTTTGCCTTCAACCCTCTGCATTTCTATGCTGATCCATTTTAGCAATGGTGTTTGAATGAGCTTTGCCTATCAGTTGCTCCACGATACTTCAAGGAACAGAGAAACAGAGTAAGTCCCTTTGTTTCCTCCAAGGGTTTTCAGGTGGCAGTGACAGCTGGCTTGAGACAGCAGATACAAGAAGTCTTTCTTCCTAATTTTTAAACTAAACTCCAAATATTTCACTGTTCATTGATCATGACCTGTCTTCTCCCTAGCAGATGGATATGTATTGGGGACATTTCTCATTTTGCAGGATGAGAGAGAGGCTTTTCTCCGTTCTAGGCATTATGCAGCCATGAGAAGTGCTTGCCAGAGGCACTGTCTGCAGATGGGTAGTGAGTGGCTTGCTGGCTGACCTGGCACTCTGCTCTTAAGTTTGGTTCTCCCTGATGTTAATGATCCTCACCACTTTCCAGCTAGGATAGTGCTGTATATTGTGGGTCATACAGAATGTTAAAAGGAAATAAAGCATTTGGGAATTCGCCCATGCACACAAAACTCAATTGATCTTCATCTTGAAATTCAACAATAAATAAAAGGAGGCAAACGTATTTGCAAGGAGACCACCTTGTTGCTTTTCCGTGCTAAAAGGCTATGATGTAAGGAGTGGAGATGTCTGTGCAGACACATGAGGATGCTGCTGGGCAGAGAGATCTCCAGCTCCTGTGCTGACACCCTGCCCCTCTCCATGGTGATGGGCTGCAGTACCTACTCCTTGCTGATTGATGCTTATTGCCATCAGGACTGCAGGGCAGAAAATGTGCTAAAAACAGGCCATCCACAAAACTGGCTCTTCTGAGTTGATTTCTGCTGTGTTAGGAGGAAAAGAGTCTATAAAGAAAAATACAAGAGAGAGCTAGAACAATCAAAGGCAGCATAGGGGAAAGACTGCTAAATAAAAGCAGCGGCAGTGATGTGCTCTCAGCAAGGAATCACTGCCTTCTCCATTAAGAGTTAACACTGGATCAGCACAATCCCTATTTTTAACTGTCTCCAGCAGTTTCCTAGCAGCCTGCTTTGACTGGGTTATGCTGAAGGCTTGCCTTAATGTTTCTGCCTTTGGGGAAAAGAGGAATTCCTGTGCTGGCCCGGGAGCTGTAGGACATTCCCAGAGTGTCCTGCTTCGCTCATTGCCTTTTCCAAAGCTTCTGTCTGGTTGAAATAAGAGCCCTTCCAGAATTTCTGAGCAATTAAATTAAAACTCCTTGGAAGGCAGGCCTGGATTGACTTTCAAGAAATGAGGCTCATTGCAAGTAAAGTTAGCAGTGCTGGCATTGAACTGTACAGCAATGCTTGGAGCAGTTTGCCCTCCCATGGCCAGTTGGAGCTTGCAGATTCTGCTCTCCAGTGCTGCCACAGAGGTTTTCTTTGGCTCAGATGGATTCAGACTCTGGGTTAGCATTGTGCTCCTTGCCTGTCTTTACTCCAGCCCCAGGATAATCTCCCCAAAAGGGAGAGCAGGGGGCTTGCTGGAGCAAAGCGCTCTAATGGAGGCTGCCCAGCACTGCCTTCTCCAGCAGCACCTGCTTCTTTGCAGGCGGTTTTGGCTTACTGGGGATACCATGGGCCTGTTCTGCATCTCATGGTTTGGTCACTTGTATGTGGTTTGTTGTGACTCTTGTGTAAGCTACAAAATACCCAGAGCTGCTGTCCTTCGGGGGAGCACCTGACAAATGTTTGCAGGCTGGAGCACGGCTGGGTGTGAACTCCCTGGACACCTCTTCTGCACTCATAAGATAAGGGGAAATGGCCTCAAATTGTGTCAGGGGAAGTTCAGGCTGTACATCAGGTAGAATTTTTCACTGAAAGGCTGGCTAAGCATTGGAACGGGCGGTGGTGGAGTCAGCATCCCTGGAGGTGTTCAGGGGAAGATGGCACATGGCACTCAGTGTTCTGGTCTGGTTGACTAGGTGGTATGTGCATAAGCAGCTCTCTCCCTGGTGTCCTACGGTGTTCCCAGCCCCACTCTCCAGGAGACAAACCTCAGGAATCTGGTCCCTGTTAACGGGCCAGTAGCACCAGCAACATTCCAGAGTTGAATGTCTTGGTCTTTGAGCAGCCAGCAGTTACTGTGCAGTGTCCAGTGCAACAAGTGTGGAGAGCCAGATGATTTTAATGACAGAATGTCCATTGAAGTCTCTGGTTTGCTGGAGATTGTGATAATTTCCTCTTTCTCCCAGATAAAAGAAATGCAGAGGAAGAGAAGTTCTTTGGCCACTGCTGGGTGGACACTTTGAATATCTCATTTAATTTACTAGATAATGATCACATTTATGGAACAGCTTGTTTCAATTTTCTCATTATCACTAACAGAGATGATAGCGTATTTAATCCACTTCTGCACCACTTCACAGACAATGAGAAATGTGGGAAGTCATTCAGGAGAGCACATGGAACCCTGGTGTAAGCAGGTTGATACAGATGAACCTTCAGTGAGGAAGCCTCAGGTTTCTGATGAAGGTCACTAATAGGGAGCCATATGGAACTGAGTAATTTTGCAGGACCTCTGCTGTTGTCCATTCAGGACTCAGGTCATGCTGGAGTTCAGTGGCTGAACCAGATGCCAAAGCTATTTCTCTGAGACAGTAAGAAGTCTGTGCTGACTGTTAAAAGACTGATATATTTTCTGCCAAGAGGACTGAAGCAAATGATGAATGAGATCAGAGATGAATTTGCTCTAATACTAATACGTTATATGTAAGAGCACAGAGTGTTTCCGCTGATTCTGAAAGAAATTTAATCCTCTGCCACTGAGAAGGAAATGGGTTTGTAAGTCTGAGGAAGGAATGCATCATAATCCCAGAAGAAGTAGGCAGTGATTTCTTGGCACTGGAGATTTGGCAGGATTTTGAAGTGGAACAGGAGTAGGTTTAGCCAGTAGATTTCAGCAATGGCAAATGGGGTGAAGGACACCTGTGGTCTCTTGGCTGTCCCTGGGCTGTTGTGTCTGTTTTCATATCCTTACCCATATAATGGTGGCAAGATTGATTATCCTGTGTTTTCACACAGAAGAGAGCAAGTTCTCATGCTGCTAAACCACCTCCTTCCCTGATCACAGGGCATGTAAAGCCCTGCCATGGGAGAGGATGGGATCCCAGCTTCACTGTCAGCCATGGAGGAGAATCACCTGATGGCCCAAAGGGAACTGCCCAGAGAGCTCTGACATCTTCTCTTTATTTGTCCAATGTGACAAACAAATAAACAAACAAACCCACCCGCTGTCCAAAGCAAGGCAGGGAGAAGGCAACTGAGGGGTTATATCCACATGCACACCTTCAAGAAATACCACCTTTTCTGAAGGCTTATGCAGACCCCTCAAGTGTAAAGTAAAATTATCCCTCTTATTTCAGTTTGCTTCTAAAAAAAGAGGTACACAGGAGGGACCTGAAGTATTCAGACCCTCAGCTGTCTTTGATGGTCTCTCCCTAGAACCTTCTGGAGAAGTCAAGTGAAAAGTCAGGTGTGTATTGCAGGGGGATTTGTTTTTCCAAATGGAAATTATAAAACAAGGAGAAAAGCTGTGTTTTCAAAAGCAAGGAACTCTTTGGACTCCAGCTGCAAATCAGACTGCCAGTCTTTCCTGCACCCATTATATAAAATATCTGCTTGACCTGTAGCTGTTTAGGAATCATTCTTTAAATACTCTTTTGAGCAGCAGCGTCAGAGCTCTGTCTAAAAAGTCCTTTATAATGGGCTGTTCTGCCTTCAGCTCCTACTCATTTTATGCTAATTGCTGACAAGTCGTAATTTTCCAGTAAACCACTCAGAATAAGCTCCATGCAGATATTAATGATACAATAACTCTTTGAGCAGTCACCAAGACTGACACATGAAAAGCAAAAGGCATTTCCTTTTGGGATTTGACCCCCTGATGTACTGCTTGTCTTCTAGGCAACAGGCACAATTTTTGTGAGGGGATGGTTGGTTTTTAATTCCCAAATCACTGTGATGAGTTGAGCAGTTCCCTATAGGATTGGCTGGGTTAGGATGGGAGTGCCTGGGTTGCAATTCCTGCCCAGACTTACGAGAATGAGGTGCCCCATTCCCACCAACTTTGGTAGCAGGCAGTGCAACCTTTACTGAGGATTACCGGAATCCAAGCTGTTACCTCTGGTTCTGCTCACTGCGCTTCTACTCCAGCCTTACAGAGGGGTGACTGTGAGTTGTGTGACGTGGAGGGGTGGCCAGGATGATCAATGGTATGGTCAGACATGCCTGGGGGTCCCACTGCTGCCTTAGGGAAGTGCCCAGCTGCAGGCAGGTGTCTTGGTTTGAAAGACAGGTGTCTGCCAAGGAAGGCGGGAGCCTCCCTTGGAATAGAGCATGACCCTCCTTCCCTCCAAATTGTTGTACCTTTGAAATCAGGGGCTTTCAGGCAAAGTTATGGGAAAAGGAATAACAGTTCTTTACTAGTATTTATAACAAGGCGAACAAACAGCAACAACGGCAGCAACAACATCAAACAAACCCAGGCACCCAGCAGCGCCGGCTCCGGGCTGCCACGTGCCGGCCCTCGGTGCAGTCACGGCCACCGCCGGCAGGGGCACTGTTGGGCAGGGGTGGCTCGCCCGGAGTAGCCAGCGGGAAGTGGCAGAAAGTCCGGAGCTTTGGCCGGAGCCGCGGTGTGTCCTGGCAGGCGGGGGCTGCGGGGTACAGGGTAACAGAAAGCCCGGGGCAGTGGCAGAAAAGCGGTAGGGCTGGGGAGTGGCAGGCCGGCTCCTCCGTATCAGCCGGGGAGACGAGCACTCCGGGAGCGGGGTCCCGGGTTTTCCCCTGGGGCACCCGAGTGGATGGTCAGGGTCCTTCCCAGTTAAATTGGGTGTTAATAAGGTCACTTAAGTACAACGGCCACTCTTACGAGCAAAGGCTCACCCAGGGCAGGAGGAAAAAGAAAGCAGGACGAAGCCAGGCTCTGGCGGTGGCAGAATTCTTCCCCCAGGCAGCAGCGTGACTGTCCTCCAAAGCCCAGAGAGCCAGCTAGGAGCTGCACTGTACCCAGCCCAAGTCCCGCGGGGTCTCTGCCCCTCCAAGAGAAGGCCCTCAGATAACAGAAGTGCAGCCAGGTGCACTCCTCACCCCACCATGGGTACATCTTTTGTCTTGTCTTCAGTACCGATCGTTATTGTCTCTTAGTAACGGATGGGACAAAATTCCGTAAGAAAACAAAAGGAAAAATCCTAACTTCCAACAGCAGGTCCAGGAAGGGGAGCACCAGGAGGAACTTCTGGCCAGACCACCTATGCTAGGGAGTAAATCCTCCTGTGCGTTTAGCCCTGTAGACACACATCTGCTGTCCAGTGGTGAGTGGGGAAAATTCTACAGAGTGAGCTCATTCCAAGAAGCTTTAGTCTTACTAGTTTTTGGAGAAAACCCAGGAAAAATTCCACTGGAAAGCTGAAAGTTATTATGGCAGGATAGCTGGTAAGTGGTGTGGTATTTGCCCTTGGAGACCAGCTCTCCCAACTTCATGAAAAATTATATAATCTGATTCTCTGGTTTTGTGTCACTGCAGGCCCAGTGTAGTGTTTTCTACAAAACACTGTTGGCATCGTATTTCCATTCTTTTTTTATGGGTAGAACAAAAGGGAAAATTAGAAAGAAAATGCTGAAAATGTGAAGTCTCTTATTGACTTGCTTCTCATTGGAGTCCAGTAAGTTGTAGAACACTGTAGATTTTTTAGTCCTTTCAGTTACTTTATTAAGTAACTCCTAGTATAACTTATGGGTGTTTAAAGAGAGGAAAATGGGCTTTCTCCTGTCTGCCAATTAATTCATCATGATTAGCACACAATCTTCAGGGCATCACCACCACCTAGGGGCCTCTCCTTCTTCCTCTGCTTACCACCTCAGCTGTCTGGTGTATCTGTTGAGCTGTTAACTTGGGGCATTGTCCCCACCTGGAGAGGACATTTGTTGACTTCTTTTCTGGAAAAAGCTGAGGATATACTTGGGTTGAGATGTTGAAGCACGAGGGAGCAGCCAAACTGGGACTTCAAGGAAAAGAGGCAAGTAATCAATTCTTACAAATGGCTCAGCCCATGGTGGGGTTGAACTGGTTAGGAGCTGATGAATATCTTCCTCTTCCTTCCTTTGCTTTTGAATGGACAGGCTGTGCTGCTTTGGACAAGTGAGCACCTCTAACCTGCAGGGAAGGCTCAGTTGTCCATTGGGCTCAGGGCTGACCCTGGTTGTAGCTGGAAGAGGACAAGGGGATCCAAACAAGTGGTGTCTGTTACTCAAGGTGACTGTGCAGTATTGCCCCTCCATTCACCTGCAGTGCACTGCTCCACATCCTGCCTGGTGAAGGCATTAGGAGGGACCTGCCAAAGCCTCCACGCAGCTCTTACGTCTGTTCCCGTACCCACGAGCGTGGACTGAGTCATCCCCCAGGCAGGTCCTGACAGAAAGTCTCTGTGACTCACAAGGTCCCAGGAACAAGACAGCTGGGAAGAGGCACCAAACAAGGCAGGCTTTCTCCTTGCCACCACACTGCTGATGCTGATCTGTTTGGGGGCAAACAGGACATTCAGACATGCTCTTAGGTTTAGGAAGGGAAAGGAATGAATAGAAGCTGGGAGAAATGAATGAAAGTAGGGATGGAAGGAGGAAAGCCATTTTGGCCTGGCAGGCTACACAGCTGCCTATAGCAAAGCGTCTTCCCATCATCCCTGTCACACAAAAGAGGCTTCAGTGCTCACCAGAAAATAAAAGGTGTGCAGTGCAGAAAGCAGAGGTTGGAAAGCTTTGTTAAACACACTGATGAGCAGTGCCCAATGCAAGTATTTTCTGCTTCAGAAGATAGTGCACAGTGTTGGGAGAGCAGTGCTGAGCCTTATGCTGTGCCATGGGGGGCATTCTGGGGAGCAGAGGGTCTGGATGTTTGGTTGTAAGCAAGGATCTGGGGAGGGACACACACCATGGGCATTTTAGAGGGTCATGTCCATCACCAGGAGGCAGCTAATGTTGCATCTGGTTAAAGGATGGGCCAAAATGGAACTCTGGAGGCCTGAAGTGGTCATTAGGTCCCCTATGATGTGAGTGGATGAAGGGAAGGCCAACCTGCACATCCCAAACAATGTTATATTATGGTGTCATTAGCAGGCTAGGCAGCAAGGCTAAGGATTAGTTCTTTCAAGTTCCCAGCCCTCTCCCCCATCAGCTCTCTTGTGCTTGGGGCTGTTTGAGGCCAAACAGTGTCTCTGTGCATGCAAGGAGCTGTCATGCTGTCATGAGCTAGTTAGAACTGACAGATAATGCTTGATTTTACATTATAACCCATTTTTTCCCCCCACGCCGACTGTACATGTCTCTTCATGCCCAGGCTGTGTCATTTCCGTTTGTTTCCACTTATTACATCTCCCTTTGGCTGGGCTCTCTTCCTCCCCGCCTGCTGAGCACACGTGAGGTTTCGGCTGTGCCCAGAGCTGTGCAGACTTGCAGTGTTGTGATTCCAAGCTTGCTCCTCGCCAGGCTGGGCACAGGTGAAAGGATGGCAACAGGCTGGGTTGGGTGGCACCAGGCCAAGCAAGAGGCAAAGGCAACAGCTTGCCACTGCTCCCATAGTAGGTGTGGTATGATTAGCAGTAAAGGTCTAAGAACAAATGAGTAATCTCCCTTTCAGTCCCAGTAATTTTGTCTTTTGTTATTAAAAAAAAAAATTAAAATCCCTTTGCGCTCCATTGCTGCATCCTGAAGGCCACTAAATGTCTCTTTGCACTTGCTGGAACAAGATAATTTTTAAGGTCCCTTCCAACCCAAACCATTCTATGATTCTATATAGCCGTGTCAATCAATGTGGCTCCAACTGAACCTAAAACTCTCCCTGTGCTCACAAGCATTGTGCCTAAGACAGCAGGGATGTCCTGAGGCACCAGCAGACACAGGAAGCCCAAGGGGGAGATTGATGCTCAGTTCAAATCCCCTGAGCCCCAGTCAAGAGCTTTTAAATATCTGACCACTCTTTTTCACCTCTTCTGGAAAAGCAGCAAAGTACTTGTCCATTGTTAAACACACCAATAGCTTTGCTGTTGATTGGCAAAGCCTGTGATCACCAGATGCATTCATTTTAAGATGTCCCAATTTTAAGAACATAAAAATAAAATGTAGTCCATTTAAATAATTTGGCCAGTCATTTAAGTCTTCCAAGAGTAAAGGCCAGGCTGTACTGCTCGTGTTAAAAGAAAGAGCTGTGAAAGTGCATGGGTTTTTTTCCTTCAGGGAAAAAAACCCCACCATTTTTAGATTACCATGACAAGTTTTTATGTATTTATCTTTTTTTCCCCCATTGATGTGTTGGAGATAACTAATAAGCTGTTAAGGCTGATTATAATAGATCCAAAAATAAGACTCAGAGAGATTCCCCACAGCCCATATCCGACAGGTCTTGTCACTTGGATGCATTTGTGAAAAGCTGGTTTGTCTCTCAGATGACAGATGCTTTGATGAGCTAATCATCTCATTTCCGCGAACTGCACATCTGTAAAAACAAAAGGGGATGAGACTCGAACAAGTGACTAAGCCCTGTTCTTGTTTGCATTGTTTCATTGCTATTATTTGAGTGGAGCTGCGTGGTGCTGCCATGCCCCACACCAGCTGACAGGTGACATGACGCACTATTTCGAGCAGATGACTCCTCTCTGGGGTTCTGCTCACCACAAAGCCCACAAGAGGCTTTTTGCCCACGCCACTTGTAGTTTCTGATACCCCAGGAGCAACCAGCCTTGGCTCAGCCAACCTCTCATCTTGTAGATATGTAGCTCCAACTTAGAAGGCAGATGGAAAGGGCAAAGCTGAGGAGGTGGCAGCAATGCAGAGGTTCCTGGGAGTGAAAGATGCTCTTCTGCATTTCCTGCACCAGTGGCCGGTGCTCATCCCCACTGCTGGATCTCCACAAGGGCCACAAGCAGCAAGAGGGTCTGCCTTGTGCTCAACACATGTGGAGCAAGTGCAGGACAGGGGTCAAGGCTGCAACTTTTCTGCCAGGGCCATCAATTCTGTGGGGTCACCTGCTCCAGGAGGCAGTAGCTCTCTCATGCATGTTAGCTTGGGCAGCAGCTGGATGATAAACAGGTGATTTCCTGCCTTTGTTATTGCCAAGCCATCATTTCCCGTTATTTTGTCAGTGTTTGTGCTCAGCAGGCAGTGAGGTACAAAGATGAACAGCCTCTCTGAGGTTTTCTGTGTATTTTCTGTACCTTTTCTTTACGTTGCTGAAGCACCAAGGGTTCCCAGTTCCTAGAGGAGCTAAGGGCAGTTCAGTGGCTCAGTCCTGATGCTCAAAGTCCTCACATCCATCCTGTGCACCAAACCCTCCAGCCCATGTATTCATTCTGGAGAAGGCTCCAACAAAGGAATTTAGTGTGTGGAACTAATCTGCTTTGCTGTCCATCTCTAGTTAATTCAGATGAAATTTGCTGTATGTACCTTATGAGGCAGTCATGTTTTCCTAGTTTTCCTCTTTAACTTTATGGTCCTGAGTTTCATTCCCTTATTTCAGTGTTTTCTGGATTAATTTTATAGCAAAATAAACTGTAACTATGTCAATCCACCCATATGATTATCTGAATCAGGAAGTTTGCTTTGTCTTTAGTTTTTTTGTGCAATAGAGCTGTGATGAAGGAGGAGCAGATAAAGATCCTTGAGTTCAGAGAGGAATATGCCCAGCTACTGAGGCTGCAAATCCTCAGAAGTTTGTTCCCTTTTTCAGTTCAAACATGAATTTAGGAGAAGGACACATTGTATGTCCCCCACGTCTGCCTGTCCAGAGCCATTTATCTCAAAGCAAGAAGTTTTTCACTCTGAAGTGGAAGTTTAAAAGGAAATTATCAGGTACTTTCTAAACCAGTTTTGCATCTTTGTTACTGCTTTATCTGTAGTAATTTGAAATGCTGGGGGTGGAATGCTTTTTGATGGAATGCCAGCAGAAAAGTAAAGCCCGACTTTAACCCTTGGGCTCCTTTTGTCATGGCTTTGTACCTTAGGATCATATTCTGTGCTGTGAAACTTCCTTGCACTTCTCTGGCAGATATGAGGGGAATTCAGGGTGCGTGTGTCTTTGCCTGACAGTGGGCAGAGAGCTCTGAGGGTGTTTGTTTCTGCAGGGCCAAGGCGGTGTGAAGGGAGCTGGCAGATCTGATGGGGTGCAGCATGGGCAGCTGTGGCCTTTCCCTCCCTGCTCTGTCTTTGCTGGTGCTTTCCTTTGGTGGGGGTTGCAGGAAGCTGAGGAGCTCACACTGCCCTTACTGAGGTGTTTCCAGGCTGAAAATTCAGCATTTATGTGTTACCCAAGGTTCCTGGGATGGGGTGCTGGTACAGGGCTATCCCAATCCAGAAAAATGAGTCACACTGTGAGCAACCAGCCTTGGTGACTCTCCTCCCTCCATGCTTACAGATCAGCCCTGGAACATGGCTCAGTGATGGCTTTTTCTAAGCATAAATTTCCTGTTCTTTTCTTTTCTTTTTTTTTCGATTTATTTTTTCTTTTGTCTTAGTTAAATGTATCTACATCAGTGCATGGAAACTACACCATGGGCTGATGTTGGTGCCAAGCAAGAGTTAAAGCATGGCCATTCCCCTTTTCCATTTCCTTACTAAAAGCTTCAGGCATCTCTCAGAATAGATGCTGGAGCCAAAAGCTAACGAAGGTGGAAATGATCTCTGTGGGGCAGGCTGCTGTTTCCTGTGATCTGGTCTCAGGCCGAGCAGATATGGCTCCAGCTGCAGCCCCTGCTTGTGCTGGAGATGTTTGCAAAGAGGTGCCGCTGTACCCAGGGCTGGAGCAGCCCAGGGAATTTTCTGTGCAACACAAAAACAGAACAAAACCAGGGAAGAGCAGATGTCCTACCTAGAAGTGTGGGTTTGGACTGAATATGCGTAAAAGGATGTTACGGGTGTGGGTTATAAGGGTGACCTGTCCCTTGGGAACCAGTCTTAGCTTACAGAGGAGTATGGTGGGGAGATAAAAGTCTGGAGGAACAAGAGTTTGGTGGAGCTACATCTGAGTTGCAGAAATGCAGGGAAAGGCAGCTACTTCTGATCCTTGAGGCATGTGATGGGCAAACACCGGCCCCTGGAATCCCATTGAAGGACAGTGGAAGCTACACCAAGAGTCCAGCATGTTGGGAAACGTGAATGAAAAGGGTGTGTGATTCCATCGGGCACTTTGAGGCTTGTGGAGGAAGCTTACCTAAGTCAATTAGCAATACTCATGTGCCCTGGTATGCAGGAACCCGAACAGCAGCACTGAAGCTTTTAAAGCCAAATCTGATACAGTTTTGAGCACTCCTGGAAATAGGAAGGTGTGCAGGTCTCCTTTGAAAGTGCTTCATGCTGGAATATTAACTCAGTTTTTACAGGGCTGCCAACACACGTAGCTCCACTAGTAGAAAAGGAGGAGTGGTTACACCAGTTATAAAGAATGGTCTACAGACATCCAGTAAACTTTAAATCAGGTTCACCTTGACTTATTTAAAGTTGATTAAGAAAAGGTTGGTGTTGAACCACAGTAAACCGCTCTCAAAGAAAGGGAGCAATACAAATTAATGTTAGGTAATTAGCTGGCTCTAGAACACCCAGGTTGCTTCTTTGCCTGTCCAGTTTTCTATTAGGTTTCCTTTTGCATTTCTGACTTCCTTTCTATTATTTCCTCTGTGCCCATGAAGTCATTTTAGATACCTGTTCTGTAGTGGTTTGGTTTTTTTCTGTGGACATTTGCTATAAAAAGCATTTAACCCTCTACCCCCTAAAGCTTGTACGGAACTACCTCTTTGTGCTCGCTTCTCACAGCTCTGTACTACAGTTCTCCCTCTGCTCAAAACAGCATGGGAAGTACTGGGGGTTAGAAATTCAAGCTCTTTGCATATAGGTTTTTGCACTGTGAGAAGAGAAGCAGAGTGTGCTCAATGTCCAGAGCACCTGAAGGGCAGGTATGAGTCACTGGCATCGTTGCATCTGCAAAGGGTTTGGTATTGATAGAAGTTTACTTATGGCTCTTGCCCTAATGCAGTTAAGATCTCCTTGAGTTTGAAAAGTGATTTGAGATCTTAAGATGGACTGATCTTTCTAGAAAGAGAAAACATTGCTATATTCACCTTCTTTTTCAAACCTTTTATTATAATTGCTTTCTGTGAGCACCAAATTCACAGAAAAAAAAAGTATAAAGCATTAAAAAGTCATTGCTGTCTGTCTCCTTTCCCCCACAGATTGCTGAAGTTTCTCAATTTTGTACTTAGTTTCCATCACTTGGGAGACACATACATCAAGCCAATATGATCCATAAATATTCTTAATCCCACTTTGCTGGCAATTTTCTCTTGCTTTAATCTAATGCAAATGGGATCCCAATTCATATGAGAAGCCATGCTTCTGCCTGGCTGCCTTGATAGCAATGCCCCCCCGCCCCCATCGTCGCTCCCAAATGAACCACACTTATATCATGTTTACATGATCTCTAGACTTTGAACCCTTCAAGGGCACCCCAAAATACACCCTCAGTTTCTACCAGTTTGCAGGCACTGGAGAAAATACTGGAGGCTGTTCAGAACAACAGCCTCAAGGCAGAGATCGGGGTGTACTGGAGACTCATCTGGCAGTGCCAAAAAAAGAAGACTCGGCATTTTAGGAGAGTTTCTCAAGCGCTCCCCAGCACAGTGGGTGTGGGGTGGTGGGCTGGCAGCGTTGTGACGGTTGAAGCAAGTGGGATCAGCCAGCATTAACCTGCAGCTCCCCGTTCTGAGCAGGGCTGTTGCCTCACCGTGCTATCCAAAGGTGTGTTCGGTGCGTGGCGGAACATGTCACCCTCATTAAGCTTCCCAACGTCACGCAGATCTGGAGCTGGTGATTTACTTCTGGGACCACTGCCATGCCTTGGGGTGCCTGACAGGAGGATTATTTTTGCTCTTTGCAGAAGACACTGTTTTCCAAATGGATCATAAAAAGAAAAATGTGCTCGTAGGTGTTGAAAGAGCAAATGCTTTTGCATTTGACTGCACTGTGCTTTTTCTGGTTTCTCTGCTCCTTGGAAGCAAGTGGGGGCTTTCATCAGGATTTTAAATTCTGGGTCCTTGTGGACTGGCTTTGTCCACATAACTGCAGTGAGGACTGTGATTTTGAGGGGAAGGCAATTGAAGCAGTGTACAGTGACTCACAAAACAGACCTTCTGAGGCATTATCTGCTCCCTCAGCCAAGTTTTGCCTTTTACATTTTCCTGGGTCTTTTTGGTTTTGGTTCAGAAGCATTCATGCTCTCATACACCCCCAGGGGATTTCTAGAGCTCCATTAGGGCAGCAGTTGCACCTGGTTTGAAGCTCATTTCATCTGTTCTCAGGGAGATGCTGGTGACCCACTCTGCAGCATTCTGGGGCAGCCTGACATGCCGTGTCCTGCCCATGGTGCTCTCATTACCTGCTCTTTCTCTACTCTCTGCTGCCAGAGACCCTCCTGGACCCAGCAATGCCTGTCCTGGAGGTTGCTTCTGGTGTATGCTTTTTTTCCATGCCTCTGGCTTTTAGCTTGGGTTTCTCCAAGACCTTCCCATGAAGTCCCTGGCAGCTGCTTATACACTGATTTTGGAGGGTTGTGGCCCTGGTTTCCTGCACTGTAATGCTGGGATCCATTTGGAGATTTGTTTGTTAGCAGCTCCCCATGGCTGCCCTTCTCTCCTACACCAGCATGCTTCTCCTTAGCCACCAAATGTGCTGGTGTGTCATGAAATCCTTCCCCTGACTCATCCATCTGATCCTTTTAGACTGCCCACTCCAAAAGCACATTGTAGGTTGGGATGAGGAACTTACCTAGGCCTGAACTGTGCTGGTGCCTTCATCCAAGCCTTGCTGAAGCTTCTGGAAAGGAGATAGTGGAAAGTGGGACATGAATTTGTGTCTTGTCTGGATGCTGAGGAAAAATCCTGAATTTGCTGAACCAAAGAGGCCTTTATCTTCACAGGCTGGAAGGCAGGTTTGGCTGGGAGAGTGTCTGGGGAAAGGCTGGGTCTGATGGTCAGACACTATTCTCTGCTGCTGGTGTTTTGGATATGGTGATATCTCCTCTGTTCAGTACTTTCAAAAACCTCCTTTTTGTCAGGTCAAAAAACCAAATTTTTATGTGCATTTTTCACACAGTGGAGAAGAAGGAGCTGGTGGGGCTGAGTGGGGATGTCCCTCCCCTCACAACCTGGGTCCTCACTGGGTGCCATGGAGGCAGAGCTGGCACTCATTGAATGGCCATAAGGAAATCAACAGTATCCACAGCCTCTGCCACTGGATATGCAGGGTTATCAAATCTTTCCTGTTGTTAAAACCCCATAGAAATGGAAACAGCAGCTTCAGAGTATTTTTTCTCTCCATCATTTAATTTACCAACCATCTGAGCTCTGGTTGCAGGCTCTGTCTCTGCAGCAACCTCCCAAGGTGGGTGGATATTGTTTGTCTCTTTTCCCTGTGAATTCTTCATGGCACTGTTGATCTCCTGACTTCAATTTTTGGTGCAGTTAAGGAAAGCAGTATCATCAAACTGTCTGTGCAGGAAAGTGATGATCAGTGACAGCCTGAATGTGTCACATCAGCAACTTCCTACAAGGCACCCGCTACCTCCACAGAAGTTATCTGCAGATAGTTTTAGTTACTCTTTGACTTGCCCAAAGGGGGAAAGAGTTGCTCAAAAATTAAAGAGGTCAGTGGGGCCTGCAGAGATTTCCTCTTATTTCTGTATGGCCTTGGGAGGTTCTGCTTTCCCACCCTGTGAAAAGGATGATGTTCTTACCTGATGGAGGTGGGAAGTGTGTTGAGATGTGCAGCACAAGTGTGGCAGAGAGAAAGGTAAATGGGTCCAGTGCTCTGCAGTGAAACCAAACCACACGGGGCAGAGACTGAGTAGAGCTGCCACTCCTGGAGAGGGCAGGACTCAGCTGAGGTGCTTCTTGCTCCAAAATGAAGTCAGAGGGGAATGCGCCGAGCAGGCAGGCATCACTAGGAAACAGCAGAGTGTCTGCACAGAGACCTGAGTGCTGCTGCTGTGCACAGAGCATCACTGACACTCAGCAAGTTCAGTTTCCAGTGCAGGCACTGACACTCATCTCCTCCTCTTGGGGCTTGTCTGGGAGCAGGACTCTCCCAAGCTTGGTGTCAGGAGGGTGGCAGTGGTTGCATGGGGATGTCTATCAGGTGGTAGACATAAGGAGCACTGCAGAGAAATGTTATTACTGGTGGTTGTGTTTGTGTGTCTGTTTATTTTATTTAGCCTCCAAACAATGTATTTGACTTTTTTGTTTCATTTTAAATGATGTTTGAGCCCAGCTTCAAAGTGACCTCCTGAGGTAATGGTTCAGGTAACTCCTGGCAGAGAACAACTTCTGAGTAAAAGCTGGAGCCCAATAATGAGGCCTCGAAACATAAAGCCATCACTTCATTTTCCCCAGGTACCTGTGTGCCTGGAATACATCCTCCTTATACTCTTTTATTTGAACTCTAGAGAATGGGTGACAGAGTTATTAATTAAAACTGTGGCATGCACAAGGTTTGGAAAGGGAACAAGAAATGCAAAAGCAGTGATTTCCTCCTCTCCCTCCCCTGCAACTTATTCTATTCTTGGATTTCTATGTGATATCTTGTCCTGCAAATAAAAAACCCAACCCACCTCCCCCATCCAGACTTATTTTGAGGAGGTGCTTGGGAACACCTTTTGCTTTGAACTGAATCGTTGCTTTATTTCGTAGGTATGAAGGCAGCAGCAGAGACCCACCCACCTGTTCCCTGTACCAGGGCTATTGGCACCATGCAAATTTAACACAAAAGACATGTAGACAGTAAATCCCTGGTCTGGGGACATGAGGGAAGTTCACAGAAACTCCTCTTTCTTTGGGTTCACAGCCCTGTTTGATTCAATGATGGTCACTGATGTTGCCTCCATCTAGGTCAGCCTCCTGAAGTGGAAAGATGTAGAGCAAGTTACAGGTGAAGACTACAGGTAAATCAAGGAATCCAGGGCTGTCATCTCCTCTGGACAACAGCTCAGGGCCCATTATCCAGCCTGGCATCCTCCAGTGCTCTGCATCCCACAGAAAACCTTCTTTTTATCATCTGCTTCTCTGTAACCTTGCTGCAGTTCCCCATTGCTGAAGAAAATTGCTCTCCTTTACTGGCCTGGGTGCTGCAAGCAAAGTGGATTGTCTGTAGGGATGTCATTTCTAAAAATTAATGCATTAAAAATGTTTCCTTCCTCTACAATAATGATAATCTTAATTTTTGAGCTTCCTGCAGTGGAACATTTTCTTAATTGAATTCCTAATACGTTGAACATCTCTAAAAAGCATGAATGGTAATTTCATCTTGCTGGCTGCATTCTCCTAAGGGACACTCTTTGGGGACTGTTCATGAAACAAAGACCTTTCTTTCTTCTCAGGCCAAGGTTTTAACTGCAGCCTTTGCTCACCAGTCAGCATCAGCCCTTGTTCTCAGTGTGGTGGGTCCTTTGTTGGAGGTGAGCTCCTGTGTCTGTCCCAGGGTACAGGTACGTCACCGCTGGCTGCCTCTCTGTAAGAAGCCCTAGGTTATCAGCCCAAGCCTCTCACATTAAAAGGAAAGCCCAAAACAAGTCTTCTTAGTGTCACAAGCTGGGGTCTTGCATTTAAAAAGAAAAAAGGGAGCAAAAAAAGGAAAACACATTTAAAAAAATGTCTACAGTTGAGAATTTTCAGAGTGATCAAACCCCCTGCAAAAACAAAGAGACTTTTAACAAACATGACTCCTAATTCCAATTCTCTGGCTCAGACCCTAAATAGCTGAGGTCAAATTATTAATAGAGAAGGTGAATGACAGATTCCAGATTCTCAAGTCAGGCTGCCTCCTGACATTTTCTGTCTGTAAAAATAAGTAGCCTTTCTCTACTTCTGACAAAAATCTTTTCCCTGGCTCTCCTTGATGGTTTCCTCTCCTGTCTCCACCTCCAGAGATGTCTGAACAGTATAATTTCCTTTTATTTTTAGCCATCTTTCATAATTGAAAGTATCTCTGTGTCAAATAGAAAACGTTTCCATGAATTCCACAGAAGGCACTTAGAGCAAGCAATTGATGAGAATGAAATATTTAATGGGGTTTTATACCTGTGAACTTGGTGACACCAGGGCATCTCAAAAGCAAGTTTCATGATATCAGGATGAATGGGCATGAGGCTTTCATCTCCCCAGCTTCCATGGTGCGTCTCTTTTGGGGTCAGTCCTGGATCCGGCCTGAGGGGCAGGTGAACTTAGGGGAGCAGTGGCTGATCCTGACTCCAGAGCTTCCAGCTCTTCCTGCTGAGGACCCAAAACTGCTGCCTGGGGCAAAGCTGAAGTTTCTCACTTGTCAGTAGCACATAAGGTGACTGTAACACTCTCCAGAGATCCAGCCACGTCCACAGGCAGTTATTCATCTCATCTCATCTCAGCCAAGAGCCACTTGGAATCAGATCCAGAGTTAAACCAGTCCCCTTTCTTCTTTTGCAAAGTGGCCAGAGCAGATGCCTCTGGAAAAAGATGACACAGGAGCCACTTCAGGAGGTCTCCTGCATACATGCTGCCCACACACATGAGTTGGCACTCAGGATCTTCCTGAGGCATCATTTTTGCCTTTGTATTTAATAGTCTTTGGAGGATTTTTCATCCCTGGATTAGCTCACCTCTTCTCAGGCCTGTTCTGTGCCCCCATTTTGATGCTCAGGGGGACCGATTCTGCTCCTGCTCATCCTCAGCAGCTCAGCTGGATTTTGCCTTAACCTGAAAAGCTGCAACAAGAGCAATCCAAAGAAAGTGAGGGAGCAGAAACAGCCCCTCCATGTCACACAGTGAGGCAGGAGTTGATTCCCTTTTATGTAGCTAAGACCAGCCCTGAGGATTCAAGGTTTTAACTGCATTCACTTTATAAATCAAGCTCTCTCTAATCAAACTCTCTTGTTGTGACACACCCCTAGCCCAGAGCCAACTGCTGTGGAGACAGAGGAGACAAACCTCAGTTCTTTCTGCCTTTTCTCCCTTCCTAAGCAGCCAATAACTTCTCATTCCTATGTGCCCCCTTCTAGGCTGCCTCCCTTCACCCCCCACATATCACTGCTCTGTCCCCTGCCACCATCCAGGTGGCTCATGCATCTCACAGCATCCTGGTGGAAAAGGGTGCGAGGAACCCTGTTTTGTCCTTAAAATTAAGGAGGTCCTTTAATGGGTACGTGGATAGCAGCCTTGGGCAGGGGGTGGGTCTTCTGTGCTGCCTGTGTCAGCCCCTCATGGTTTTCTGTTGCTAAAGCTGTGGAAGAGAGTTTTCAGCACACTGCATCCGTTTGGGAATCATAACACCCCTGGAATTTATGAATCATAACGAGTCATATTGCCAGGTACAGGGAGGATTATCTGTGTGTGATCTAATAACTCCAGGACGTTTAATCACCTGTGGCAGGTTCTGAGCATGTTGCATGACAAGTAACAGAACTGACCTTTTAAGGTGAAACCACAAAAAGGTGTTTCTCTCACAGGTCTTTCCTTGCCTGGCTTGTTTAGAGCATCCCTGTGAACAGCAGGACCTCCTGGCCTGGCAGAAGCAGGAGGGAGTGTTGTCCCTCAAGTGTTGTCACACCTCAGAGGAATTTCCCACTGGGATTTCTGCAGTGATTTCAACATCAATGAAAGGAACTGAGTCTGAATTTTGCATGAGACTGTTGTTGTAAGGTGTCCATAGACACCCAGAAGCCAACATGGTCTCCCAAGAAGCCTGGAAAGGTTCTGCCATCCCCATCACTGGGTCTGACCCATGACTGTAACCCAGCGCTACAGTGTGTGTGCAGGTGAATTTTATGGAGCCAGAGCTGCCAAACCCATGCCATTTGTGCATCCTTCGTTCACTCCTACCCACCAACCCAAGGGAAACACTTTTCCCCTGTGAATAATGAAGGTAATGAAGATGCTCCTTGCCTGGCTGTGACAGTCCCTTCCTGCTGCCCCCACAGTACCACAGCAGCAGAGGTGGCTACCAGCAGCACAACATTCACACCAGCCTCTTGGGCTAAGCTTAGCTTACCCAACACAGATATATCTGCTGTGTGAGCAGAATTACATTTAATTGCTGAGATAAATTTAAAATAATTGCCTGGGTAACATTCACCGTTCCAGGGGTGTTTGTGGATCAGCAGGGCTTTTCTGGGTAACCCCACGCTCTGCCCAGGCACTGGCAACAACTTTCCCAGACAGCCAAAGCACAGCTCCTGCTCTCAAACGCTTTCCCCACGGCCCTTGGAGTGGTTTCAAGTGAAAAGCAAAACGGCGACATTTTAAACGTTGCCTCCCACACAGTGTCTCTCTTCAGCCTCCGTTGCCACTTGCTGCGGGTTCAGAAGTCTCTGGTGGATCAGTCTACCCCCGGAAGACTGTGGGTTTGCCAAAATAGAAGCATTTTTGCAGAAGGCAGTGATTTGGATGAATGTTTTGCCAGCACACATCTCAGGGACGTGCAATTTGTTTCAGCATTTTGTGTTTTTATTTTATTTTGGCTTTAGTTGTCTTGTAGGCAATACTACCAAAACAAAATATTTTAATGTTTGTAAATAATTTGGGGGGAGGGGGGAAACCGTGATTTTCAAATACATTTTGAAATGCCAAGATTCCCTGCCCAGCAATAGTCTCATCTTGCTGTCAGCTCGTGGTATCAGCTCTCATTACATAGAAGTTAATGCCACTGGGAAAGGACCTGAATGTCTTTCCCACTAATATGCTTTACCTTCAGGATGGTGAATTATTTAAAATGCTTTCTATGGCTTTAGTCTGTCCCAAGTCACAATCTCATATTTCGTTAATGTCAGTCTCATAATCGATTACTTCTTTTCTGGTAGCAGCTGGCATCTCCTGTCAAGGACCAAGGTGCAGTTGATACCTTCCTGGGTGGTGATGGAGAATGGGGCAGATGGAGTCTGCTGTGACACACCAGCTCAGCCAAAGCCGGGGATGTCCGTGACCTTCAGAGCCCAGGGTGAGTTGGAGGAGAGCAAAGCCAACAGCCGGGCAGAGAATTACACCAGCCAAGTGAAGCAGACACTGGGGTTGGTGAATCCCAGAGAGAAAGCATGGGACAAAACAGGAACAGCCCTTTCAAGACAATGGGAAGCATTTGAATTTGAAATGCCTCTATGAATGCTGTTTTCTGGCACCTGGGAAAACTGCTCAGTAGTCATAGCAGGAAAAAAGAGCGAGAAATAGTGTGTCCAGCAGAAATTCCTGCAGCTCTTGGCTCAGCAGAGCATAATTGGAGACTGGAGCCTGCTTGGGACACTGGAGCTAGCACCTCCACCCTGGCAAGAAGTGGGATCTTGGGTGACCACAAGTGGTGAGCTTGGGATGTCACTAGAATAGCAATTCCTGCAGCAGCACAGAGCCTGGAACTCCCGGCTGAGCAGTTTCATCATGCTGCTACCTTACAGGGAAGGTGCCACCTACTAAATCACCCAAACCACTTCCTGCAGCACCTGTTTTTAACTCACATCTTCTATCCTGATAGTGGCTAGACCCATGTGAAAAGTGCTGGATCTGCAGCATATTGGGATGGATGCAGGAGGAGCAACACATAGAAGCAGTAATGCCCGTGCCCTTTCCATGGGCAGAACCAGAGCGTGGCCCTGTTCCATACTGGAATGCACTTCTCCAGCACTTGGCCAAGCCTAATGGATGACCATTGCTCCTGGACATGGACTGGAAGACAGGCAGAGACATCTCTTGGGCTGGCTGGAGCCTTCAGTGGGGAGGAGGACTATGGCCCTCTCAGCTGCCTGCTTGCTCCTCAGCTTTCTCAAGGGCTTCAGAAAGCTGCAGAGATTCTGAGATTTTTCTTTTCCCTTTTTCTTGAAAGTGTGGCTAAAAATAAAGGGAGTGTTGAAACCAAGCCCAGCCCAGAAAGCAGAGTGTGTAGGTGTGATGCAAACCAACACCTGGGGCTGTGAAGCATCCTGGGGGAGCTGGCACCCATCTGGGAGAAATATTCTCTCTTTCTCCTCACTCTTTCTTTGGCACCTTGTCAAAGAGCACACAAGATGCTGAACCTTAAGTAATCTTGTTTGAAAATGACCTAAACATGTTCTGATTATGAGAAGAGAACAAGGAGAGGACAACAGTTTTCCTTTGCAAAACTGTCTGGGACCCCTGAGCTACTGCTGTAGCAGCTCTCTGATTTTATTTCCTGGCTGAAGGTTTCTAGAGGTGGATGGTAGAAAACAGTGACGGCAGATAATGCTTTGAGGTGGTGGACCAGGATATTTCTGAGGTTTTGACCCTGGCAGGTATAAATAGAGCAGCAGACAACATGCAGTGCACAAGGGTGAGTTCTTGGACAGGGTCCAATGGAAAGGAGCTCCTTCAAGTGTCCTGAAACTATGGAACCTCAGCTTAGAACCTGTAAGGAAGGCTGCTGTGTCTCCTTAATTGCAGGTTTTCCATGGCTGCACCATGGGGAAGTTCCAGCCCTACAGTGCCCCCTCCCAGCAAGCGTGTGGGCAGGTCTTGGGGGTGTGATGAGGAGACACAGGTCTTCCCTGAAAATAGGGGATTTGCAGGGCCTTTGTACAGTGAGAAAAGTCATAAAGTGTGTGTGTGACATTACCATAGGCCCCCAGAAGAGCCACGTCTGCACCCTGCCGTAGCAAAGGGGATTGGGGCAGGGTGGACATTAACGTGTTAATCCTTACACAGCCTAGGGGCTACAGCTACCATGAATGAAGGGCTGTGGTGGACATGGATTTGGTGTCATCTCTAATGGGATGGAGACTGGCATTTGGTACAAGGAGAATTTGCCCCTCGGGTTCAGTAAATTGCTTGGCGATACTGTGATCTTGGAGTAGCTCCAATCCTCCCTTAGCAGGCCAGGAGGGTCTGTGTGCAGCCATAGGGATGGGAGAGTTATCCTGGGACACAAAAAGACACAGGGTTTGGTGGGTAAAGGTGGCAGAGGTGGGACAGTGCGTGTACAGCATGAGTGCTATGAGCTGCATTGGTCTGCAACAGCCTACACAGGGCACGTCTTGAGTGCAGCATGCCAGCTACTGCAGCAACCTGAGAGGCAGTAATGCCCCTCTCCTCCCTGCCTTCCCCATCCCCAACACCTTTGGCAGGACTGGAAGATGGTAGGAAAGTATCCTCCAAGCAAGCCGAGTCAGAGAGCCATGGAGGTGGAAGGAGCGCTGTTAAATCCAGGAGGGAACCAAATGGGGCAGGGGCAACTTCTCAGAGAAGGGCTTCTAGGGAGAGTCCAGCTGGTGATGTCTGTGGACAGCAGCCAAAGAAAAAGCCTTGAGTGCTGCCAAGACCCCGCATTAACCTGCCCTCCCCTCACCCACCGCCCTTGCTGATGTAAGTGCATGGCTGGAAGCGGTTTATTCCCCATCAGCCCTTTCCTGCTTATCGGGAGCCAGTGGCAAGAACAGGAGCTGCTCTCACAGAGGGACCCTGCAAATCCTCGGATGAACGCCCGGACCGAGAGCTGTTTCCCAGGGGGATCGGGGTGGATTGGATAATTAATCACAGCTTGTCTGGGGGAGGATGAGGAAGTCTGAATAAAGGTGTTAACGGCTCTTAAAGGCTTTCCTGGTTTGCAGAGGGTGCTGCCTCAAACAGATTATCTGGAAATATTATTAGCTGGAGTGGGAAAGGTTTTTTTTCTTCCCCTAGGCTCTTTGCAGCAACCCTAAATCTGCTTGAGCTGTGGAGACAGGTTTTATTGTGCAGGGGGAGGTGGGGCAGAGGTGTTGGCTGTCAGTGGGTCAGCAATTAATTGGTTTATTCCTTTCTCACGGTTATTTTCTAACCAACATCAGCTAAAGCCCCGGTGCCCACTTTGTCCCAGCTCAGCAAACAAGAACCACAGGGATTTGCACTGGGGGGACCCCAGGCCACGAGATTGGCTTTGCAGGGGCTGCTGGGAGGTCCCTTGTCCTGCCAAGCCTCTTTCCCTGTTATCTCATCTTAGGAGGAGGATGTGATTAGTGTTTGCTGCCATGGGATGTCAGCTGAGGGATGAGAACCAAGTGCCAAGAGGAGGAAAGAGCTGCCCTGAATGGATGGTAAGTGAAAGCAGAGACCTGCCCCTTTTGCTCCAAGGGAAACTTGCCTTCAGATATCTCTGTGGCCCATTAGTTCAGACAAATGCTCTTGTTCAGCCCGGTGCTGCCTTCTCTCCTGGCAGTAGTGACCCTCAGCAAGGGTGGGCTCTCCTCCATCTGCTGCTGCCACCATCTGGGAAATCATTTCTGATTAATCCAGCTTTACTGAAATGACATTCCTGTTTACCTGTGGCTTTGTTACAATTCTAAAGCCTACCTAGAGCCTAGGTCAGAAACAGAGGGTGCAATCAAAGCAGAAACCTTATGCCCTTCCAGCTCAGCCCAGTCTCTGCCACAGCTCTGGTGCTGTAAAGAGCCACAGTGGGTGGTGGGGCTGTGCTCTGCCAGGCAGTGGGGCTTGCTGTGAGCACAGTAATTGCTCTGATGGTGCACCTCAAGCTGGGAAATCTTTCAGGAAATCTCTTTCATTCCAGAGCAGGGACAGAGAAAGAGCATGGTGTGAAGGATTTTGATAGTTGTAGCTTGGCATCATTTTGGCTCGGAGAGAAAGCATAAATTTTGAGTCCTAGAAAGGTGATGGAGTGGGGACTGTGAAACTACTGGTGCAGGGTAGTCCCCTCTCTCAGCCTTCATGGCCTTCACAAGGCCTGCTGGGCAAGTGGGAGACTCTCTCCATGGATGATTAATTTGAAATTACATTGTCCACAGGGAACATTCCTTGTTGCAGTGCTGCTACTTTTCTTCTAGCTCTTCCTCTATATTTAATAGGAATTAGGTACTCTGAGCAGAGTCCCATGGGCTGCTTTCTTCAAAGTTGCACTGATTGCCAACAACTAAGTTAGCCCCAAAGAAAGTATCATGAAAGAACAGATTTCCAGGTCTCTCTTTTTCCTTTACAGAAGACTCTCACACACGAAGTACAGCAAACCGAAACCAGATCCCCATTCTCCATGGGGATCAACCTGCAGGGATGACAAGAGAAACACAGTGGGTGCCCAGCCCTCTCGAGAGCTCAACTGCAAAACCCCAGGCTTCACCAAAGCCCTTCAAGCCAGCCCATCTCCCAGCAAAGTCTCTGTCCCTTTCTCTCGACTCAGGGCTGGAAACAGTGACAGGTATGGAAAATCCATTACAAAGAACTAAATACCTCTCTGTGCAGCACTGCTGGCTCCATAAGCACTTCTCCAGCTGCTGGGAGACTGCAGCAGCACTCCCAGGAGCATGCAGACACAGGTGGTGCTGGCATGTGGGTGGAAACAGCCCAACAGTGAGGGGAGGCTGAAATTCCTGGTTGTTTGGGCCTTTCCCCTCTGCCATGGGACCTCTCGCCAAGCCCTGTGGTTTCCAGACAGTCCAATGTCTGCCCCAGGTGGGGCAGAGGCTCTGGGCTCCTGGATTTGAAGGCAGTGTTGGCAGAGCAGGGACATAATCTGTTTCCTGAGTTAAAATTGCTTTTTCCTCCCAAATGGTCCTTAAGGATTCACAAAGCTGTTAAGAGCAGAGGGGGAGCTGGCTGGCCAGCCTGCAAGGCAGTGCTGGGATGGAGGGGGAGGCAGCAGGCACTGCCTGGGTTGGCACTGGAGACCAGCACATTAACCATGGGAAGGGAACGTTGGCCCAGGGCTCCAGGCAGCACAGGTTGGTGAGTAGCTCCTATGGGTTCATACTGAACCCAAGAGCTGTGTCCACACCCAACAGCACAAGACTTTTCTCCAAGGGCTCCTGGAGAGCAGGGAGCAGGCAGGAACCAGGAGAAGGACAGGCTTTTTGATGCTGGACTCTCGTTACTCTGTTAAGTAAACCAGAAAGCAAAGGGTCAGTGTTTCTGGTCTGCAATGCAAGTTCTGAACTAAGCCAAGCTCTTGCTTGTTCAAATGTTCTTTGCCTTCCTGTAGGATGTTTCTGGTATCACATTTCCCATGACAAGTGGTCAGGAGGGTGGCACACTGAACCTGATAGTACTTAGTAAGGCACATTGATGCTCCAGGAGGCATAACTGGACAAGGGACTTGTCACAGGAATCTATAGCCATATTCCCCATGTGCCCTTCACTTCCCTTCAGCCTTTAACTCAGCAAAGCAAGTTGGATTGTAGCCACTGGGACTGAATGGATGGAGCTGGTAGTCTTGTGCTGCCCCCTGCACTGATAGATATGCATAATGTACGTGATGAAGAGACCAAGCACTTGTTCTTGCCTTGAAAATCCTCCTGTTGCCAGGGAAGGACCAAGGCTCACACCCCAGCTTATGTGTCATCAGTAACTTCTCCTGCTGTTAAAATTGCGTCTCTTTTAATCATAAAAGGCTTATTTTCCCATACTGGAGAATAAATTCAGCACCGTTGGCAAAGCTGGGGGCTGGGAAATTTTAATTACTGTTTGTCGAGTGCTCTGGGGTGAATGGTGCTGAAAGCCTGGGAAGGGTTGTATTATATATTAGCAGTTACTTATATTTTATTTAATATGTGAGCTCTGTGGTCT
Organism: Pardalotus punctatus; assembly: GCA_013400915.1. Taxonomy (NCBI): domain Eukaryota; kingdom Metazoa; phylum Chordata; class Aves; order Passeriformes; family Pardalotidae; genus Pardalotus; species Pardalotus punctatus. The sequence goes on along the minus strand of VZTX01001336.1, from coordinate 34,025 downwards.
TGTCAGCAGCTCCTTCCTGATGGCCTTGCAGTGGGGCATCCTAACACAAGCAGTACAAATCCCCCACTCCTGTCACAGTTACTGTTGCTGAGCATCACTGCAGAGTAAATGGGGGCCTAGAAAGTCCAATGTCCACCTACAGCCAAAATAAACTCATCCAGAGTGTGCCTGTAAGTACCCACCTGCTATGCAGGGAAGAAGAGCCCTAAAGCTCTCCTCTCACAAGGCTTTTCCCATTAAAACATCTTTTCCTCAGGCAATTCAGCCACATCCTGCATTAACCTTCCTGCTCTCCCTCCTTGTTCAGAACAGCACCGCCTTAATTATAATCCATCAAATTCCTCTCTACTCTACCTGGAAAAAATGGGATTTGGGGACAAGGAACAAACACAAAGTCATAAGTCTATTTTCATGGGAAAGGAAATCAATCCAGCGCCCTGCTGGGAGCCCTGCTTTGCCTAAACCCTGGCAAAATGCAGTAAGAAGTTAAGGCTCTTAGCAGGCGAGCACTACAAGAGCTCTATTAAGCACAGCTCAGGTCTTTGTGGTCAAGTGTTCCCACTGCACCTGGCGCTCCACGTTTGGCACAACAGGGCGATGGTGGCCACAGCCCTCTGGCATCACACCCTGCCAGTACCCTCTGCTCAGGGGACAGGCTGCTCAGCAGCCCCTCACAGGCCAAAGCCAGGGCTTTGGAAAATGATTTTGCAGAGGGATATGAGCATTTTGATATTGGCAAAATCCTGGAAAAAGGACACATTAGCTATCCATTAGTGTGTGTGCCCACATGTGTACAGCTGCAGGCGTGTGAAGGTGTCTAGGCTTGTGATGTTATCCACATGAAAATCAGTGAGAGAATAGGATCAGTTTGACCTAAAATTCTTTAGGATTTTCCCCCCCACACTTGTGTTTTGGTGGCACACTTGGTTTGCTGTCAGATACTTCTGAAATATTCCACTGGTTACTGCAAGGGCCAAAGCTGAGTTACTTAACACTTGCCAAAGCTTCCCAAATGTGCCATCTTCTCCAAAAGACATGCTTTCCCTCTCTAGCCATCCATCAGCTGGTGGTTCCTCCTGAATGGTGGCTCCTGGGATGGTGGGCAGGCCCTTTCTGCCTGTGCCAGGCGTAGTGGACAGGCCAGACAGCCCAGGTGAGGCCCCCAGGGTGAGGGCAAAGCCCAAGAGTGACAGTACTGCCGTCACCACCTGGTGGGTGACATGCCAGCACTGCTTCTGATGTTTTCCCCACCATCTGGGACAGACAGATGGCAGGAGGAAGTTAGGGGGGCCTCTGTGCCCCTGAAGCTGCTGCTCAGGAGGGTTTCATTTACTACCAGATATTTTATGGATTCTGCCAGGTAGCTGCTGTGGCTTTCCCAGGGCAGTTGGCTGTGGGTCTCATGGGTTACCAGGCCCTGCCATTGAAATCAGGCAAAGAACGCATCCACCAGTCCTTCCAACAGCGCCAGAGTGTGTCGTGGTGTGATGGAGCCAGCTCTGCCCCACACCAGGGAAGGACAGAAAGGCATGAGGGTGACAATCCAACTCCCATCCCTGCAGCACTTCCCTCTGCTGAGCAGGTGTCAGAGGAACGTATTTTGCAAAGTGTTTGTTCAGTTTGGAGTAACTCCTGTTCTCTCTCAGGATACTCTTCTCTCCAGCCTGCCTGGCATAAAGTGGGGAGGGATTCAGCATGAAGCCACAAAACCAATCTTGAGGAAGAAATGCAGATGGCCTCCTGTGTGATGGCCTCCCCCACCCCAGCAATCCAGAGGGGAGATCTCCCTTTAGGTCAGCATCCTGGGCAAGACAGCATCCCTGGGTGCTCAGCAGTCTCTTGGAGTGAGGTTCTGTTTGGGTTGGCAGCCAGTGATCCCAGCCTATCTTCAGCTCACAGCTGCTTTTAACCTTGTGGGGAGGGGTCAGCATGGCCAAAAGCTGCTGAGGACACTGCCACGATTCAATCACGTCTCTGCTCAGGGCATGGACTCTAAACACAGCAGGGAAACCAGGCCACATCCAGCCCAGTTTGGCTGCCTGCCTCGAGGTCCCCATCACCCAGAATCTGGAGCTCACCTATTTTTCCATTAACTCTGAGCAGCAATGGTCAATGTTTCGGTGATGTTTCCTAGAAATAAAAATGTCAACAGAAAGAGCCATTTAATAACATGAGTCTGTGCATCTTTAGGCTCTGAGCAATCAACAAGCTGAGAGGAGAAATGCTGAAATAGCCCAGGAGTGTGGAGGTAAAGGTCCCTTACTGCCCATGGACCTGCTTTCACCAGCATCACCCGGGGCAGGAGGGTTGTTTGAGGACTGTTTTCCTTTCCTCCCTAGGTGAATAGCCAGTTCTCTCCAAAAACAGTCCACCTGTCTGATACACTGCTTAATAGAAAAGCCTGAATCTGGAAACAAGAGATACAACTTGTGTGACCCTGTTGAGATTCCTGTAGTGTGACTATGTAGGGACTGTCACTGTTCATTCACATGGGTTGTTAATTTTCTGTTATGGCTTTCATTTGCAAAGGATATAGGCACCCTGTGTTAGAAAAGGCTTTGCTAAGTAGGAAAACATGAACCTGGTCTAGTTCACAACAGCCTTAAATATCAGGAGTGGCTTTTTATTCAAAATTCAGGAGCTGTCTTGACAGCAGCACAGGAGAGAAAGCAGAGAGCAAACACTTTGTACAGCCTTTTCAGGAATGAGTGGATGAGCCGGAGTATAAAGATAGCAAAATTAGTTCCTTCTGGCAGTTCAGGAAGTGTTAAACCCCTGCAATTCAGGTTTTTGGGGAATGACCCTACTTGGCATCTTTGCCTACCCTCCTCAGACCCTCATCTCTGCCCATCAAAATCTTTGTCTGGATCCTTTATAGGAGCTGGGGGTAGGAGCTTCTCCCCAGCAGCTGAATACAGGTGGTAAAGTCTCAAGTAATGAAAGCACTGGTATGAGTTGCATTAACCCATCTTCTGTGCCCCATCTAAGTTAGCAGGTCTGATGGATGTCCTGCATGCTTACAGAGCCCAGCTCAGCACAGAGCAGGGCATCTGAGGACATCAGGAGGACAGTGAAAGCCTTGTCATACAGCCTAAAGTCTCACAGCAAGTGTCTATTAATAAGCCGTGCCCACGCTTCCTCCAGGTATTTACAGTGCCCTTTCTCCCTGTTAGCTTTGAAAACCACAGCTCTGTTCCACAGAGCGAGTCCTTTTCTTTTAGTGATGCATTTGGTGCCACAAGTGCATTTGACTGGGGCTGTGTGCTGGTAAAAACCTACCTCATTTTGGGAAGTGAGCAGGATTTCCCTTTAAAAATGATCTATGTCTCCGGATGAACAGTTCCAGCCTGTCCTCTGGGAGCCTCTGCTGTGGAGTCAATGGCTGGCTGGCTTTAATGCTGGCTGAGGAAGGGAGCCACCAAACCCACAAAATAGAGTTGGTGACAGCATCAGTCCAGCCAGCAAGGTCACCTCCCCCTGGGCAGGTTATCCCAGGGAAACAGGGACAGGTGGGGATTCCCAGGTGCTCAGAGCAGGACCTGTGGGGGCTTGCTACTTTGGGGGGACCCTCAAAAACCCTGTAGGGTGACTGGTTTCTTACTCTTGCCCAGGGCAGAGCTCCTTGTGCCACACTAATTCTTGGGCAAGTAAACCAAAATTGGCATAGCTGCAAAATGGGGCTAGCTGACAACTGGCATAAGCCTGGCCTGTGAGTCAGGTTGGGCTTGAAAGGTAAGGAAAGAAGTATTTTCAGACCATGGAAACAATGGGGAAATGAAATGGAAATTTGGACCTCTGAGTACCTCTACCTTTCCCCAAGGAGAGCTCTGGGGTGTAGAGGGCAGTTCCCAAAATCCAGCATCTGTTGTAACTCAGTTGTACCCTCTGAGAAATGTCTCTTTGCTGTTAGATGTGCAGTTGATGCTGGAGTAATTTCCTTCTCTTCAGCTGGAGCTGGAGACAAAGGACAGAATCACTGGTAATGAGCTATTTATGGAGAAATTGATCTTGATTTGCATCACTAGTACAAAGCAAGATGGTGCCATGACTTTCTTACCATGGTTAAGGACGGCGCTCAGAGGAGGCTGAGAGCCTCAAGGTCCTGTGAGTGTTAGGAGCAGGTTTCAGCATTGCTGGGTTGCAAGAGAAGAACCCAATTGGCCTCACTAGAAAAACAGCCCTGCAAGTACTACAAGAACCTGTTGTTCTGGTCAGGCCCTCAGATTTTGTCAGGATTTTTTGAATACTCCTTCACAATTAAAATTCCCACTGAACTGTCTTGCAGTTTGCAAGGCTGATTGGGATTGGGATGGTGCAGGTAAGCTGGCAAGTGGAATTGCCCCAGAGCATCAAACTGTATTCAATTAGCCCCCCTTGCCTGCAGGAACATGGTGCTGGCAGCTCATCACCCCTCCTGGTAAATTAGATATCGCATGGGGGCTTAGTCACACTGGAGAAGTACAAGGCTCACAACTTGCTGAGACAAATTTCTCCCAGCTTTAATTAGCCATGAGATGCTGAAGTGCCTGAAGCTCTCTCCCTGCCCATGTTTACACTCCATGAATCAATACAGTTTGGACTGAGGTCTCCAAATATTTGCAGTTAGCAAATATTGCTGTGTTTTGCCTTTCCAGCTCTCTGCAATTAGTTGGAAAACACTGGTTTGTATCCCCAGTCTTTTCAAAAACAAAAGGGTGGATGTTCAGGTCCCAGGACTTCAGTAGGGGAGCCAGTGCTGCTCATCCAGCTGTATGCTGTGTGCTCTCTCCCCTGAGGAGAAATGAACAGAGAGCTTTTGGCACCCTGAGGACTGAGCAGAGCCACATAGCAGGAGCTGCTAATACAAGTGAAGGATCCCTTAACATTTGAGACTTGATCCTGTCTTTGCTGTGTGTTTTTTTCCATTTGAGGACACTCTCTCCTTTCCACATCTCCTCCCCTCCCATCATATTTCTCTTACTGACGTGATGACAGCCAGGTAACTGGGGTGCCATTCTGATGGTGGCATGAAGGTTCCCATCCAGACAGCTCACACTTCCAAATGCTGGACTTTTCCCTTCTTATCTGACAACAAATGCACTGAAAACCTTAAAACAATCTGCATTTTAACCGTGGTCGTGCTAAACAGCTTTTAGGATGCAGTGGTGCAAAAGCTGTAGTGATGCAAAGAGCACTACTGGCAGTTGTTAAATAATTATGTTTAATTTGCAGTAACAAAGCACATGAAATCCATGTCGCCTAAACTCTGCTAAGGGTAAGTGCTTTCTATAAAAACACCTTTTTCTATGAACACATTTTTCTATAAAAATGTGCAAGGTTAATTTAAAGATTGGAGGTCTGCTGACCCTCCAGATTGTTGTACAACCATTGTTATGTGTAAAAATGGATGTGAGAGGCAGCCCAGGTGGGTTTACGTGTCTGTGCTGGCAGCAGAGAGCTGCAGTTGCTCAGTGGGGACGGATGGGTTTGAACAGGCTGGGCACAAAGGCATGTGCTTAAAAACCTCCAGCCCATGAGGACTCATCCCTGTTCTGGGGGCTCTCTCTGAACCTGATTGCAGTGAGCTGTGCCAGATAAGGCTGTGATATTCGCCCTCATGTGGGCTGCTAGTGACTGTGGCACTGACTGCCATGTCAGTGGCCACAGAGCCCTGGTCAGTGGCAGCCCTGCTTTGGCCCCAGTGAAGCAGCCCAGCATGGCAAGGGGACAGCTTGGCTCTGTAGCAGGGGAGAAGAACCTGTTTGGCTCTGATAAATGATGCTGTTCTCCTCAAGCTAAAATGGAGCTTGAGCTGGTACTTTATTTCTCCCACCCAGGCTCAGAAAATGGGAGCTGGGATGTTTTCCTTTGCCAAGCCTCTGCACAGCTCAGTTTTAGCAAAAAGTAAGCCCAGCCCCTGAGACATCTGTGTCGAGGATGTGGTGCTTGGTAATGGTTCAGCATGTATGTTAAAGCCAACACAAGCAAGTGACAGGGGGAGCAATCGCATTGCATCGTCTCATGGGTTTCTGCCTAGGTTATAGCAGTGTGAAGTAAAAGAGGGGCAGGAACAAGGGGAGGAGATAAGGAGGTGGCCCTGCTGTCAGGAAAGCAGAGGCCTGACCCTGCTAATGTGGTTCATTGTGGTGATTTGCTTGTTTGGACCCTCCATCCTGCACTAGGTCCAGCATCTCTGTGGGAGGTGCTGCCCAGCCCATCTTGCCCAGCCAGGTGCTGTTGTGGTGGTGGAGCTTTGCCATTCACATTGTGTTGCGCCTTGGAAAGGCATTTGCTGTGTGTGCTGTTGGTTGTGATACTTGGGAATTGAGAAGGTTTTCTCTTCTGCAATTACTAGAGTGGCTGAAAGGCACAAGTTCTGTAGTACGTGGTGTTTTATCTTCCATCTGTCTCTGGGCTGGAAGAAGCCAAAAAGGGAGTAGAGGATTGCATTTACCCCTTCTCCTAGCGTGGGTTAGGAGAAGCAAAACGATAAATCAGGAGATATTTCAGCACTTACCTCTTGTTTTTACAGAAATCACTATACATTACAAGTGCCTTTGCATATTTTATAGCACTTTAAAAAGCCAGTGTAGCTAATCTGGAAGTTGGCTTGTTCAGAGAAAAACAAAACATGTGCAGCCATAAAAATCCCTCATTTGATGTCAAGCTATTGCATTTTCAAGTGTCTGAAAGGCAATCACTATTATGCATCCAAAGAGTTCACCTTGACTCACCCCAGCTCCTCCTGGTTGGTGAGAACAAAAAGATCAGCACAGCTTCTTGAAAAGTTGTGATGAGTTGTTGCCACATGGGACAGATGTTTTGGTAACAAAGGCAGCCTCCATCCAAGGGCTCACCTTTCGAAGAGGGGCAGTGTGGTTTTGTGCAGTGGGGAAAGGAAAGTTTGTCTGGCTGAAAATGGCAGAAATAAGCCAGGTGATGCCAAAAGATTGGAGGACTAGTGATCCTGGGGCAGCTGGCATCCCTCTCACATGGAGAGGTGGTTCATAGGGGTTTGGGGTTGCAAAGTGCTGTCCTGTCTCTGAGAGATGGTGAGAGGTTGGATATTCATAAGTTTTTTTCTCCTCTGGCTCTTTCAACTACAAAATCTGTGGGAATTTGTTATTTTTGGAAAGGCTGCTTCTCTCTGCCTACATGGACCAAGAGGTTTAGCAGTTTTTGGAGGCGTCTATAAGACGTGCATGTGCATGCACAGATACTCAGGGTGATCATATAAACCCTATTCCCATAGAAAACCAGACAGAAAACTGGCCTGTCCAAGTGCTTGACTCAACTTTCACTCTAAGGACTGTTCCCAGGTCCCCTTTTTAATGTCACTTGGGCATTTGCTGTGTTTCATTGCTGGAGGGAAGTGGGGGGAAGAAAAATGTTTGAGTTAATAGTAAGGGATGCTGGTTGTGTCCAAATGTCTTGCTCTGCCCTGATCCAGGTGATGACCAGGTTATCTTGGTCCTTCTTCTGCTGCAAAGTGCAGCTTGGCCAGGCCTAACCATGTTACCCACTTCAAAAATGCTTCCATCCATGGAAGGAAAGCGGTCTTCAAATGGGGAAGGGGGTCGGGCGTGCCGGGTGTGTGGGTCCAGGCAGGGGGACAGGGGAGGGCTGGCCCACGTGGCAGTGGCAGCCTGTTCAGCTGGAGCAGAGGACAGCAGTGAGCTGGCACTAACAGTTGGTGTATTTCCTGCCTGTAACCTACTTAAGAGGAAAGCTGAAATCTGTTGCAGGAACAAGCAGCCAGGAACATTGGATGCTGCTGGAAGGAGGGTATGATTCAGCCACCTGAAGGCATCTCCCTGTAGGAGAATTACCTTCCCTATAAAGCAGCAGGCATTGCTCTTAAGTGTTATCAAGCTTAGATCGGTTCCCTAGGTGACATCCCGGTAAGTGGATTTCCCAATTAAGAACATCCCGATTAAGTGGGATGTACTGTAATTACAGAGTGCTCAGCACTAGGAGCAAATCAGATCTGTTTGCAGCAGCAGAAGGGCTGGATTGAAGCTCTTCCCCAGTCTGGAGTGGGCTGTACCCAGGCATTTCTGTAAGCATAGATGTAGGCAGGCAGGAGATGGGATTCTGCAGCCACCCCCGCCATGCCAGTCAGCATGTTCCCTGCAGGAGGAAGATGCTGGAGGAAGCCCAGGTGCCACATCTTTAAACACTCTGACAATGGAAGCATCCTCTTTTGGAGGTTGCATTTGTGTCTGCTATTAGTCCACAATCTGCTGGATGAAGCCTTTGCTCCTGCTCAAGAAAATACCTGTTAGCAGAGATGGCTGCTCCTACCAGGCAGACAGTACAGCCCTTCAGAGCCAAATTCCCTTTGCACAACCCAGGAGAGTTGGTTTTTCTGTCATGGCTCCCTGTCTATCCCTCTGACTTCCTCTTCAAAGGTGTTCCACTCCCAGCACTAGGCCTTGTGGTACTGGAGTCAGGCTACATAAGCCCACTCCTCTTAAAGCTTTGTGGGTCCTAGCTACCTCTGGGACATCATGAAGGAGAGGAAGAAGATGCCCCTTTGTTTGTTGTCTGTTAGTGAGAGGAAGAACAGAGCATTTATTGCCTTGGATGGGTCAGAGCATTTCCATCTGGATGAGGATATGAAATCTGACTGGAGAGCTCCTGGCAATTAAATGGTCAAAGCAGCATTTAAACACTGGAGGTGGGACATAAAGTGTAGATGGGGTGCAACGGGAAGTAAAATCTGTCAGGAGGGGGTGCGAGCAGCACAACCACTTTGGAACTGGAGCAGAACTCTATATCTGAGCATGGACCCTCAGACCAGGCTAGACTTCAGTGCAGAGCCTGTTTTAGCACTCACCAGGTTTACCCAGTTGCCTTAGGGTCCTTAGTTCCCACCTGGCCAGGAGGTGATGCAGGTGATCAGCACTCTTCCCCTTAGGGCTCCCAGTCCCCTGGATCACGCACTTCTTTGGTGGCCATGGTGCTTCCAAGGGTCCTGTGCCTACAGGCAAGATGGTCCAAAAACTCTCCCACCCACCACACCATGTTCTCCACTGGGGCTATAAGGTGGAGGCAGGAGTCTGTCCACTTCCCAGGGGTGAGGCCTTACATTTTTGGGTGACCTGTTACATGATTTTTAGCTGCGGACAGAACATTACAGTAGGACAGCAGGGAAGCTGATGGGCTGCTCCTGCCTTTGAGAAGGTTATCCATGTGGATATGGATTGGTTCTGTCCCATGTGGGCATGGATGGATTTGCACCCCTGCTCGCTGGGCTGACCGCACACCACCGCAGCACCTCAAACCCCTTGGTGATGCCTCCTCCCCTCCCACTGTGCCTGTCCCTCTCCTCCCCAGCACCCTCCCTTCTCCCACCAGCCAGGCTGCCGCGTCCCCACGGTTCCCACATCCAATCTACCGCAGATGTGCAGCACATCTGTGAGTGCAGTGTCTGCGCTGCTGTTCCACCCCCAGGGCCTTGCATTGCTGCTTCTTCCATACTGCTGGTTTTGCAGTGCCACCCACTGGCAGAGGCTCTCCAGAAATCCTCCTCTGCAGCTTTTCTCTGCCACAGGTGATGCTCCAAACATGAAATATTAGAAGAATAGCTCTAGTGAGTGTAATTTATGGGGTATGTCCCATGAGTGCTGGTCCTGGACATCTGGAAGCCTTTTGGCATCCTTTCCTGTGTATCTCAGCGTATTCTGAGCCCAAGCTGCAAGGGTCACTGTGTGGGCAGAGTCCCAGGTCTCAGCTCAGGCTGTGTTTATGTTTAAGGCAACTCATCCTGTCTCACCCCAAAAGGCCATCCAGCCCCGAGTCCTGCCTGGAGTGTGGTGGGGCAGGCGGCAGCACTGGGGTTCCCCTCCCTGCTTGCTGGGTCTGCCAAATTGGCTTATAGAGGTTCTGCATTCCTGTTTTCCAGTGCAGGGTAAAACACAAACCCCTGGCTGATAACAAAACCCTGCTGTGCAGGAGGGAACATGCATTCCAGTTGGGAGTGTGCTCCCAGGGATGCATGCTTGGGGACTTGAGGGAGAGGATATTTTGGGGTCACTTCATTTAACAATTGCCAGGTCTCCCTGAATTTTCCTTGTCTCTATCTAACCCTATTTACAGTCTTTTCTATATCCCCGGTCAAGAAACAGGAGGAGAGGCAGCAAAGAGACAGAGCAGCGCAGTTCTTGGGGTTTGAGCACAGTGACACCGCATGCAGGGGCTGCTGCCAGCCTGGTAGTCCATGGGGCAGCCAGAATCAGCCACTGCCCAGATGTGATTGCCATGTCCATGCAGCAGCAGCGCGCATGGCTTGTCAGGAACTTCTTTCCCAGCCTCCCAACTGGCAGGGAGTGCTCATTTAAAATAAAGCCTGACAAACAGCATCTTGGGGGCGTCAAGTCCTGGAGCAGTGTCTTCCAAAAAGTATGAAAAGGCCCTGGAGGGAGCCTGGCACAGCCTCCCAGATGACAGTAATTAAAGGCTTTTGCACTCAGGCACTGGGAGCTGCTCCTCTTGCAAATTGGCCTTGATTGAAGAGGAAGAGAATGATTAGGCTGAAGGAGAGTGATGGGGGAGGCAGGCGAAGAAAACACAGAGGTAAGTCTCAATTTGTATTCTCTTTTTTTTTTTCCCCCTCTTCCTCTCTCCCAAACAGTGTCTGTGTGGGTGGAGGGAGCAGTGCTCGAGCTCCACACAGCCTGGGCTGGCTCTGCCTGAGCGCTCCGGGGATGTTCAGCTGAAAAGGAGCAGCTCTGCTCTGGTCCTGCCCACGCAGCCCCAGAACATCACCCAGTGCTTCCTGCAGCTGGCCCTGTTCTGGAAAGCTCTCCCAGCTGGATGGCACCAGGGTCACCCATCCTTTTGCAGAGCTGACAAAGCAGTTAACCCCTGACCTGGGTTATGTTATATCCCTAGCTCCCAGTAAGGGCTATACCACCATACTGCCTGTAAAGCCCAAGGGTTACAGATCATTCCCCTATTTTAATTATAAAGATGATATTTAGAGCTTGGATTGATAGTGATAGCTGGAGTGTTTAATCCAGGTTTTTCCATTATATGTATTTTAGACTCTTGGTTTTTATTAAGTTTTTTGAATATATCTAGGTTCAGTGCTAAGCCCTGCATCAGCGTGAACAGTTCCTGAAGGGTAGATGATGGCATTACAGAAATATGCTCCCTTCCCTTCCTAAAGCTGTATCCCTTCTTGGACCCACAGTAACCAAAGATGTCCCAGTTCTGGCTGGGGTCCTTCATGGAGCAGTTTGTGTTGAAGTATTTCGGGAAATTACTGTGCTGTGAGCATGGATGCTCCAAAACCAACCAGCTGCTTCACCATGCAAGGCCAAGGAACAGGTTCAGAATTCAATCAAGAACCTTTGGCCTCCAAGTTCATGCCATTAACAGTGAGGTAAAGCAACTTAGCTCAGGCTATGGCAGGGCAGAACATTTCTTTTGTCCAGCTGTGAAGGGAAGGTAAAAAAAGGATGGATTGGATGCAACTGTAAAAACTCTGGCAGTAAGTTTTTGAGCAGTCAGCCTCACTCAAGGAAGCTGCTGGCTCAGTCTGCAAATGGATCCTCTTGTCTGGGTCCAGTCCTGCAACCACCAAGCCCAGTGGCCAGAATCCTTGTGGGAAGCTGGGGGAGCAGCCCACAGCTCTGTATGTGGTGCTTGGTTAATATTTGGATGAGCTGTGGTGAGCTGAGTCTAGTGCAGCAATCGTGTTTGTTATAGGACAATAACTCTGCAGAGTTGCCATGAAATTCAACACAGCTTATGTGAAATGCAGAGACAGGGCAGCAAACCTTTGACAGGAAAACATCCTGTTGTGTTGGGGTGAAACCTGGAATGACAAATGTGATGTGATTGAAGATGGGACAGATGAAGGCATTTCACCTGCTAGCTCAGGTGAGGTGTGATGCCCGGCCGTCCCTGCATGCTCTGCCACAGCCCATTCCCAGTCCCTGCAGCAGCACTCAGCCACCCTCAATCCTCCCTGGCCTTTCAGAGGGGAAGCTGCTTGCTGGAGGGAGCAGGGTAAGTGAAAGAGGCAAAAACAGATAACCTGCTCCAGCTCCTGCAGCAATGGAGGTGGTTCCTGTGTGAGCAGGGCTTGCAGCACCAGTTCATTCAGCACAGAAGTGTCTGTGTACTCAGACCCCCACACACAGCAGGCTTTGTGCCTCTTGAGGTCCACTCCGAAAACTACTCAAACCCCACAGATGACCCTGAGCTTTGCATCCAGCCTCCAATACTTTACTAAATACTTGCAAAATGGTCTGTGTGGCCACACTTGGAAATGTCACAGCTGTGAGCAGCTGTGAACTGCCGGAGGAGCAGCTACATGATGTTGGAGGATGGCAGCACCCCAATTCCATGCAGCCAAGTGGGATCACACTGGCTTTGAGGGGGGATCAGTGGCACCACGTTCCCATGGGGCTGGGTGCTCCTCTGAGCAGGGTGTGCTGCTCGTGGTGGTCACACCAAGTTGCTGCAGGATCACATCCCAGACTGGTTTTCCTTCATAAGGTGGAAGAGAGCACACTTTCTCCTCCAAACCAGCAATAAAGCTGGATTCTCTTTCCTCCCCAGAGCACCCAGTTTTGGTCCCTACCCTGCTTTGCATTACCAAGGGAGCAACAGCATCTTGCAGCTCCCTCCCATCATCACCATTTAAATCATCCTAGATCCTGGGTTCAGTCAGGCTCACCAGTGGGTTCAGCTGATTGGACCCCAAAATAGCCCAATAAAACCTCCAGAAAATATTTTTTTCATTTCTGCATGCTCCCCCACAGCTGTCTTCAAGCCCTGTGCTGTGCTTGGCTGAAAGAGGTTCCCTGGGGCTCACAGGGTTGGGTTGCAGAGGCTCTGTGGCCCTGCTGCTCCTCTCTGCAGGTTATGTACTGTTGTGACTCGACAGCAGATGACAGAGGTTAGGATAAAGCCTGGGATGGCTGGGATGCTGTTGCCATGGAAATCACCCGGTGTCTGGAATAGCAAGAACAAGAGCAACTCAAAAAGTAATGATCTGTCACATTGATTAAGGGGGAGTTAGAGGGATTTTGTTTGGGGAAAACCTCATGCTTCAAGTAATATGAATCCATATGCCACATCTCCCTGTTTGCCTTCCCTGAAGGGCTCTGTCAACAGGAAATAATCTGATTTGTTTTGACCCGGGGTTTCTCCAGGGAGCACTGACACGGTGCCTGCCCATCAGCTGTGCTGCACAGCTCTGCCATCCTGGGATGAAAGGCACCAAGTCAATGCAATATTCATTCACTTCCTCTTCCCTCCTTCATTCATTTCTTCTTCCATTCATCTGCTTCATTCACATTTCCCCGGCACTTTAATGAGCAGTGCTTAGCCCCTGCAGCCTGCAGAGCCTTCCCCCGGTGCTCTGTGCTGCAGATGGCTGGCTGCAGGCTTAGTGATGCTGCAGGGCACAGCTCGGGGTGGCTGTCTTGTGCCCAGCTGGCACTTGGATCTCTAAACCCCCCACAAAACCCCCTGGGTTTTGCTGTTCCATCTCTCACATCTTGGTGATTTCTCTTTGTTGTGATTTCCATCTCACCCAGCTCCTGTCCTCTCCGTGGGAGCCATTGTGGCACTGACACCCGTGCCCATGGCAGCCCTCCTGGGGGCAGGGGGTGGCTTGGTGGCAGGTGGCATGGCTGGGGAAGCAGGAGGGAGCTGAGAATGGCACGGAATGGGCATCGCTGGAGTGCTGGTGCCAAGCACTTGTGCTGAGCCAGAGCCACAAGCACAAACACCCTTGGGGCTGAGTCACTGCCCACCTGCTCCCGCCATGCCACTGCCTTTGTGGCACTTGAGGAGCATGGGGTTACTTCTTTTTTTTTCTCTGCCTCATGTCCTGCTCTCAGAGGCCGATTCATCAGAAGCAGGTGGGTGATAGCCCCTGTGTGAGCTGCAGGCTTGGGCCAGGGCAGCAGAGCTGTGGGCCAGCAAATACAGGGCAAGCAGCCAGACCCCTGCTGTGAGCAGCTTGGGCAACAAGAGGTCACAACCACGTGCAGAAGCAGGAACAGGAGGTACCTGCACCAGGCACAGGCAAGCCCCTGGCTTTAGGGATTTTCCTTAGATAAGCATGGCTCAACCCCCCCATTGCCCAGGTTTGGGCACTCACAGGGTGTAGATGGAGGGGAACAAGCACGTCTGTACCTCAATGCCCTTTTTTAACCACCCAGAACAGGTTTGCATTTTTCCCCCACTGATATGCAAACATTTCTCCTGAAGAAAAGAAAATGCCTGGATACCGGCTGGGTAGAAATCCAAGAATGATTAAAAGAAGAAAACCAATTTTCCTATTCATGATCTCAGTAGTGAACAACCCCTTCCTCCCCCAGCCCAAACCCTCTTGCTGTGAATGCGGTTGAGCTGTACTCCATCACTCTCCAAACAGCCAAGTGCATTTCTGAAATGAAGGAAGCAAACAGAAAACATCCGCTCTCTGTATAATAGAGAAAGCTTTCTCTTTTGTTCCCTGCTTTTTATCAACTATCTGCTGCCATTATTGTTACTCACTGGGTTATTACCTCCGAGTGGCTACTTCCACCAGCACAAGCTGGTTTATTGTCTGCTCAGAGCAATTATGGCTTGGGATAATTCGTGCCATGCTGTTTCATTGTGGAAGGATCTGCTGTGTTCTGTGGCCAAGGTAACTTGAGGTGATTTGTGCTGCTGAGTTACCCATCAAGTTAATTAGGAGTGGGTGGCTGGTGTCTCACTGTATGCTGGGACAGAAGGAGCAGTAGAGGCTGAACCCAGGCATCTTCTCAGTATTCAAAGGAAAGTTTGTTCAGTGGAGCAGACACTGGGTTAGGTTTTTTCCTAGGACCAATTAATCTTTATTTACTAGTTGACAAAATGTTGGCCAATGCATCCTCCCTCCAGGGGTGGGGGACCTCATTGCTCTGTGTGTGTAGAGCGCAAGAGTGTCCCTGCAGGAGGATTTGGAGGTTCATTGCTCATCTAGGAGCTCATTCAGTTCCTTGTCCTATACTGCAAAGACAAGAGGAGGAAAGCATTCCTTGGTCCAGCCAGGATTCCCCCTTAGGAACTGCCTCACCTGGCTGGTTGAAGAAGGGAAAGGAAATGAAAATGATTCTCTGAAGTCTGCAATCAAGGTCTTGTCCTGGGCCTCATGCATCTGTGGAGATCAGAGCCCCAATGTTGTCATGCTGCCTCTTTGAACTGGGGGGATTTTTACCCCAGGCAGGAACACCTGGATTCATGGCAGAGGGCTTAGCCTGCAGGTTGCAAAAGTACCTGCTTATTTTCATTCCTTTGATACTTGATCTACTACCAAAATAACTTCTTTCTTTCTCTTTTATTTCCTAGGAATCCCAACAAACTGGCCATGGGCAAGAACGTTTATTGGTGAGGCACTGCCAAACTCCCCTAGCTATCCATGCACAAAGGGGTCGGGTCATCCCTCGTGCAGCCCCCCAGCTGCAGCAGGACTTGGCACAGGGTTTCTTCTGAAGATCTGGGTTTGGTCCTGCAGGAGCAGCTGCGTGGGTTTTGCAATGCAGATACTCAGGTTAGTAACAATGTGTTTATACATTCGCTTTGTAATAAATAAACACAAAAGTGTGACACTTTTAAGCCCTTGCTAAGGCAGTGACAAATGCGTTTTTCCCACAGTTAGTAACCTGTGGATTAGGAAGCCATGATTTTTATTTATTTTTAATAGCACACCATGAGGACAGATTAGCATGAAACTATAATGCCATCACATGGTCTCAAAATCCTCTGTGCCAAGACCCCGTCCAGGTTCAGCACAAGCAGCAATGAGCTTTTCTAAGGAGGCTTGATAAGAAGTGCTTTTTCTTGCTGGCTTAGAAACTCTAACGAGCAGGGTTGCATTTCTAGAGTTGTATGCGTGCAGAGAACATTTCAAAATGACATTGTTCAGTCTGAAAATGTGTGCTGAAATTTCAAAACAATCTTCCTTGTGTTCTCTCTTGTGAACTCTCGGAGTTCCCAGAGCAAAGGGACATGGGGTCATTTGTAGAGTGTGTGGCCCTCAGCACCTGCAGTCCAGGAGGACAGCCCTTCTTTGCCTCAAGAGGGGGCAGAGAGCAGGCAGGACTGTGGCTCTGCTGCTGTCCCTGCTGCCTCCTTTTCCCATCAGCCATGTGAGACAAGCTCCCCTTTTCTGCTCAAAAAACTGCCTGGATCAAGGTTTCACAGGTGCTCTGACCATTCCAGAGCACACTGAGGTGTGACCGATTTTCTCCATAGCTAACTCCGTGCCTCAGTGGATCATAAGATTCCAGGATGACTTGGGAGACACGTGGAAGCCAACATCCTCCTGCCAGCTGTGGATGGGCTCCCTCTGCTTCAAGGCAGTATTGTCTCAGGTCCAGAGAGGCACCCAGCAGTGGCTTCTTGGCAGGGAACTTGAGATCTCCATCAGATGGAAGATAGTGGAGGTCTCCGGAGACTTTTCCTACATAAGGTTGTTGTCTTACATCACTTTGCACTCATATTTTTGGCCCTTGACTGGCCCACTCAGCCTCTTTGCCTTGCCCCCAGCTCTTAAAGCAGCCCCAGGGCTGGGCACGCTGCCTGCAGGTACCTCCTGAGTGCCTATCTGTATTCATGGAAATAATCCTACCAAGATCTGATGGCATTTGTAAATATTTGCATTTTGTGAGGAAATACCCTGTTTAAACATAGGTTGATATTAATTCCATCTTCTTTGTGTTCCCCCACATCCCTGAGCTCCGTTCACCAGCCCTGGCCCCTGAGACAGCTCTGCTGAAAGCAAATATGTCAGTCTGCACTGCACAGGGAATATTTTAAGGCTCTGAAAACAAAGTTTCTTATAGCAAAGCTGCCAAAAGTGTAACCACTGCCATGCTAAAATATCCTCTGCCTCCTACATTTTTAACGTGGGAGTCTTTTATATCCTCTTTACTGTTGCTGAACCATACATTTGTATTGGCAGCAGATGTATATAGACTGGGACCTATTTCAGTGTCATGCAAAAGAGCTCTTAGGTTGAAAGATACATTACAGCTTACTGGAAAGCTTGAAATTAACTGTGTGATGATGCCACACGAAGATAAAGAACCAGCAATTTTGCTGGATTATGATTTTATCCATATGGGCTGAAGGTTTGAACTGTGTTAACATCTCCAAAGGTCTCCATTTGCCAAATTAACTATTGAGGTTTTGGGCAACTAGTTAGAGACAAGAAAAAAAAGACCTGACTTAACTGTTTCCAGACAGAAAAGCACTACCCCCTTCCATGCTGTGTAAGAGTAACCCAAAAAGAAGGCAGCCAAGCACAGCTCCTGCTCCAGCCCTGGCTGGGCAGTGTGAGGGATGCAGGGAGGGCACAAACTTCCTTGGCTCTCAGGCACAGTGGCAGGAAAGACTCAGTCGGTCCCTATGAAGCTCTGCTGTGGTTATTATTAATAGCAGACCCATAAATATCAGTACTTCAGTGGTCAAATTCCTCTGCAGTGCTAACAGACCTCTTACAGATTAAAGCAGCAGAGCCAAAGGTGTCCTCGGACAGCCCAGGATTTCCTTGGGTATCTGGCAGTGCAGGCAAAGGGTTAATGATGGAAAAACACACATAGGTCTAGGGGAAGGATGAAGGACTTTTTTCTTAATGTATGTTTTTTGCTTCACATCTTAGCTCTTGGCACAGCATCCCCTGCCTCTAATCACACCTTATAACTGCAGTTTAAATCAAAACCCACAAGGCTGGACCAGTTGGATCCAGTTCCTATTAAGCCATCTGACCTGTGACTGAGCAGATTTGCTGTCACCAAGCCAGTCCCCTGCCTGTGCCTCCACATAATGAGGCTCCCACAGCAGGCGCTGCTCCCGCTCAGTGCAGGGGAATCCACAAAATCCTGGATTGGGATACATCCCCCTGCACAGGCCCTCTCCTCTTGCCCCTTCCCCAGGCAGCTGGGTGGTGAAGGTTGGACCTATGAAATGGCCGAAGTTTTTCAAGTCCAAAAGAAAAAAATATTTAACAAATATGTTCCTGAGCTAAAGCAAAATCCCGGTTTTGTTCCTCCCTGTAATTTGTTGGATCATTGACCCCCCTGAAGACACTGGCTGGTGGTTTTGCTGGGAAGGGCACTGCCCAGCCATGAGCGGGCATGCAGCTGCAAAGGATGAGATCCCACCCTCTCCATGGGGCAGCGCTTCCCCAACAGGCCAGGGCTTGGAGCCACAGATGATAAAATTGCCTGGGACCCATCTCTGCTGAGGTCAGTGAGGGAGCTGGTGTCCTTTATACACTGACTTTCCAAAGAAAGTCACGCTTTGTTCTCTGACCCGGCGCACCCACCGATGCACACAGTAGAATATGGAGGAAACAGTCCCAGCACAATCCCAGCCATCTCTGCCCTACCCACTGCTGCTCCTGGGACCCCTGGAACACAAAACAGGAGGACGGAGGGAAGCAATGCCTTGGTACCACTGGACTCTGGTTTAACTCCTTTTTGCAGCCATTTTGAACACTGAGTAAAGGACAAAAAAATAGCACGAGCCATAAAAATCCAAGCCAGTCTCCGAAGTCAGATGTGTTTGAAAGCGGAATTGCAGCTGTGACAGGGAAGGAGTGTATTCACTAGCACTTCCTGATTTCTAAACCAATCTTTTAAAAAGCACTGGTTTGAGTGAAATCATTGAGGAGGGAATTGAAATTGTTAATGGCATTTTTTTCTTTCCCTTCATATGTCAGTGAACTGCACAAGACGGCCACAGACTCCAAACTGTGAATCCTTATTCCCGGATCCTGAGCTTCTGAGGTTGACTTTACGACTTCAATAATAAGGGGAAATTATGTGGATTGGTGGCAGAGGCAAGTTAGATGATGAGTGGAGAGGAATACATCTCCAGAGCTACGTTACTACTTCAGACAAGGCTGCAGCAGGCGATGGCGCCCGGCTCTCCTGGCACAGACGGCTACAATGAATGACCCAAGAGGCCCTGGTAAAAATTAATTGAGTTAATTAATTGAGCATCTGTGGCACGGCTATATTCTCTGCATGCCCTGGCTCTTAGTCCTCATCTCTGAGGGGAGAAAGTGTCATTGAACCAATTTATTGGCAGTGCTGGTTCTCTGAAGCAAAGGTTGTCACCCTCGGTGTCCTGTCGGCCTTGAAATACTCATTGCAGGTGCCTGAGCCTCAGCTAGGACTGGGTACCATTTGACCTTGTGGCAAGGTTTTCTATATGCAGAGAACAGGGAGAAGGAAATATTTTGGGGAGTTTCTATGTAGTGTTCACAGAGGGGTGACATTGTGTTCCCCCATCTACTACAAGCCCAGGATGGGACATGGTGCTGAGGGCACCTGCATGGGGGAGGGCAGGCTGGGTGCACAGTGTGCCTCAAGACTCCTCAAAAATGATGTAAACCCAGTTCTTCAATTTCCTTTTGTTATGTGCAGCAGGCCAGGTCCTGCTCTGGAAGTCACTGAGTTGTGGATCAGCCACATAGCCGATGGAAATGTTGCTGCTGGCCCATGGAAGGGTTTTATTTTTCAGCCAACACATACAGGAAAGAATAAGGTTTTCTTTTCTTAGCCATCACTTTTTGCAGCCTGTGTCAAGCTAACAATGGCTGGGTATTCTTCTGAGGTTGTAAAATAAGCTCATTCATGCTTTCCTTTCTCTCTATTTGCTATAAGAAAAATCTACTGAGCTTCTGTTTGCTTTCGAGGTGGAGCCCGTGGTATGGCACCAGCAGCCAAGTACTGCTCTGGTCAAACATGAGGGTGATGCCATTTGTGTTCCCTCAGCCCCATGGATAAAGAGAGAGGGAAATGCCAGTGGGAGCATTTTGTGGGCTTCTTTTCACCGAGGGGGGCCTCCCTCCCCACTGCCTTTGCCAGAGCTCTGTAATTTCCACCACAGATCATGCAAGGAGCAGTGGCCACCTTCCCACTGAGTCAGAGCTGAATCACCACCCCAGACTGAGCACAAGGACCCCAGGGCTGCTGCAGATGCTGCTTTGGTGGTGGTGGAAGCTCAGTCTGTATCAGTGTGGGCATGGATGGGGGATGTTGTCACTTTGCATGTAGTGGTGGCCTGTTGATGTGTGGCATCGAGGTGCAGCAGAGGCAGGAGGGGGTAGGTGATAAAGTGACATCTGTGTCTTTGGAAAGAGAGGCAGCCAAAGATTCACCTGACAACCTGAGATGGGGCTTGGTGGCAGAGTTTGGATGCTATGCCAAAACTTCCTGGCGGTGACAGGAGACTAGGGATGGCAATATCGCCAGCATGGCTGCGGGACAAGGACAGCAGCACTGCCAACAGCTTTACCTGCCAGGAGCAAAATGCTTTAGGAAGTATAGCCAAGCATTTGGAAAATCTTGCAGGATTTTCAGGGAAAAATGTGGCTGAGTATGTGGCCATCCTGGGGAGCCATAGGGACTGCAGCTGTGTATCTACAGCTGCAGGAAGAGGTGGGCACACACTGACAGGAGACTGGGCCCAGTTATGGTCCAAATGTCAGAGCTTATTAGCAACCATTGAAATCCTGCTGGCCAGACATAGCTGAAAAGCGGATCTCACCAAAAATGAGGTGAACTCATGGGCAGTTGGGCTTTCCAGGTTTGAGGAAATGCTTTATCTTGACTCATCTGAGCTTAACCCATGGGCACATGCCAGTTGCTTTGCTGACAGGCAGGTCCAGCCAGAGCTGTTTGACCTAGAGATGCAGTCCAGAAGCAGGAATCGCACCTGGGGAGGAGGAAGACACATGGGAATGGTTGAGGAAGGAACAAGACATCCCTCCTGTCCTTTCAGCAGGTTTGGGGCCTATTCTTTGGTGTGTTTTACTGGTCCAAAAGCAGAGCAGCCTCCTGTCCTGCTGAATTCCTCCCGAATTCTCCCATCGCAGCATGACCAGTATGAGTACCAGCAGCTGGAACACTGAAATAGCAGCTACCATTGCTTAGGCCCCACTGATTTGTCTTGTGGTTTTTCCATATCCTTTAATCTCCAGTAAATAATCCCTCACTTCCTTGTGGTCTTTCTAATTCCATGCTCTGTGCTGGTGCTTCCTGTAAACAGCAGAGCTGGTGGCCCATGCGTGGCCACCGCCGTGTAATTGAGGCTCTCCCCTGCCGTGCAAAGGGCATGTGACAGTGCTGTTTGTCAGGCTGGATGGGGCTGTGTCCACGGGCTAAATAATGGAAATGCCAGATTCTCCTCTCAATCAAGCTAGGAGAAGTCAGGGCTGGCTCTGATGAGGTCATTGGATCATACAGGGTAAAGGACAGCACGTGTGAGAGCACCAGGTTGTGGCACCCAATGAACTGCACCATCTGGCCTCCAGCAATCATCATTAGGCCAGTGCTTAAAAGCAAAACTGGTCTAAATTATAGGCAGTGAGGTCTCTCCAGCACATTTGCACTGGTGCTTGGTCTCTGGTGCAGGAGCCATGTCCCATGCAGGAGCTGTGACCAGACCTTGCTCAGCCCTTAATTGCCATGTCTCTGGTCTAAAATTTTGAGTGAAGTACTAAAATAAAGAAAAAGATTAAGGGTCTGTGCTGAATGAAGGCCCTTCCTGACGCTGGTTGGCCCACAGGCTGGATCATTTGCACTCTTGTAGGTAAGAGACCACCCTTGGACAGCAAGGGATGTTGAGAAGGCACTTTTCTGATCAAAATGTCTTCAGCTGCTTTATGAGGGCAGGAGCTGTAAGATTTGTGTATCAGATACCCATCCTCAAGCCTAAGAACATTTATTTTCCTCAGTGAATTTGTGTTAAACCAATGGTGGATCACAGAGGGCTGTGACAAGAGCTGGGCTGCACTTTTTGGGTGGCACAGCATTTCCTCCTGTCTGAAATCTCCCCTCTCTGGGTTTCTGCTGACCAATGCATCCCTCCATGGATACCTGAGCATCCAACAAACTATTTCTGCAGGGACATCGCTGCTCCTGACATATCTTGGGCTCTCACCTGTGCTTGTCCTGGCCATCCTTCTGCAGGGGGCATCTGCCTAGCTGGAAGATGACGGTGTGAGTGTGTTTATGGAGGTGTTGGTGCAGTCAGATGGGTGCAATTCTCCCAGCCCTGCCAACATTTGTAATTTGCAACATCAGTGCTGAGGTATTTACACAACCATAAGAGGGATCCTATAACCCTTTACACATGCTCCTTTCCAGCACAGCTGCTTCCAGAAATCTCCAGGTCTCAATCCGTTGGCTATTTCAACTAAGTCCCAATTTATTTATTTTCTTTTCATAAGCTCCCAGCAGCCAAGCCGTGACAGCCAAGAGAATCCTGCTCAGTCTTTCAGCATTAACATCTCAATTATCAGAGCACTGCCTTCCTCCACACGAGGATTGAATGTGTGTGTGTGTTGGAACTCCTGAAAGTATTTCCAGAGCTGAAGCATAAGCAGGGACTCTGGGGTGGTATTGGAGGTGCTCAAAAAAGTGCCATGAGGTAAAGGCCAGCCTCAATTTGTATAATTCAATGCCACTTAATATCTGTCACCTTGTTTAGAATGGGACAGTCAATAGGAAATATGTAGCAGGGCTGAGTTTTTCCTTTAATGCTGATGGCCCAGCTGTGGCTCACTGTGGTGCTTATATCCCAGGGAATTGCAGGCATCCTGCAGCTGGCTCATGTGCTGGGTGCCCATCCTGCTCCTCGTACTCTGGGGGTGGCTCAAGGAACTCAAGAGGGCTGATGCAAGGCACCAGGTGGGAAGTTTGGGTTTCTGGCTGCTCACACAGCTCCAGAACAACTGAATGTTGGCAGGAGCAATCCCAGAGCATCCCAGGGTGAGGATCAGGTGGGGAATATAATTTCCTTGCCCTTTGGAGACTGGGAATTGCTGGTTTTTTCATTACCGACCTTTCCTTGTAAAGTAGATGCCACACTGTCACCAGACTGGGCTGTTTTGGTTGGAACAGCCTTTTGCAAAATTAGACTGAAGCAAACCTGCAAACCATTTGATGGCTCACTGAGTCCTCACGAAAGCATCACAGGTGTGGATGAAACTCCACCATTCTGTCTGCATTTCTGCCTGTGCTCCTGGATCTCCCTGGCCTCAGGCTGACCATGTGCCTCCACCACTCTGTTTGTTCTGACAATGGGGATGTGAGAAGCCTCGAGAGGAACAGAAAGGCTTTGCCTAGGCAGCAGTAGGAGCCCTTCAAACCTGCAGCCAATAATCGTTGCCTGGAGCTGGTCCTTTTGGCTCCAGGCACTGCTGAATTTGCTGGTGGAGAAAACCACTGCTTTGGATCAAAGCACTGTTAAAGGAGACTTCACAAAAGTGAATAGCTCGTGGTCAAGAAGAGCTGCCAGACTCCTGCTTTCTCAGTAACTAATAAAAGTGCTTTTTAACACAATTAATGTGATGTCTTGCTAAAGACTGAGGGAAATTGGAATTGAGACATTTGTATTTTGACAGACTTTGTGGAAAACTTCTGTTCAGACTGGTAGGAATGAAACCAATAAATTTCTGAAGAAACTTTCTGAATTCAGCCTTCAAGATAATAGATAGGCTGTTCTGACTGTGGATAAATAAACTCTGTTTTTATAAGCGCTTAAAGACCTTCGGGATGACGAAGTGGAACATACTTCAAGTCTCCAAAGATGGGAAGTGGCTTCTGAGTCAAATGCCCTCCCGTGCCAGGGCTCGTATTTTAGACTGAGATCACTCTTTTGTGACTTGTTGACAGGTTTTTTGTTGTACTTTGAAAAAAAGAAAGGAAAATGTCCCAGGCTGAAAATAGCAGTGAAACATTCCCCAACTGGCCAACCTGTTCTTCAAGAAAACTTCCCATGGAACATAAAGCTCCAGCTGCAGCCCAAAAAACGCTGGCTAAGAAATGGCACCTTAAGTAATGATTACAGTGAAAAAAACCTATTTTGGGTTACCGCAGCCCCTGCCTGAGCATTGCTCATCTCTTATCTTGTTGTGCAGGTGATTACCTGCAGAAGGAAGATTTGGTTCCCACCAGGAAATGCTTAGAGGGTGGACTCTGAAGGTGGGACACTTCACTCACTCCCTTTTTGCTCCCCCCTCTCATGAAGACCAGCCCTCCTTGCAATTCCTGCCCTCCCTTGCAGCCATCCCAAAGACAGGTGGTGAAAAGGCTGGATCAGAGCTCACGGCATTCTGGAAAATCAGGGCAGGTCTCTGCATTTGTGCAAGGCCAGGGCTTAACTCTGCGAATGAAACCAAAGGAGATGCAAGCCAGGGCCATAGGTGATGAGCAACGCTGAAGCCTTAGCACTAAGCTTTGTTTGCTTTGTCATCCTGTGTGTCTGTCTGCTGATGGGGACTGTTGGATGTGTTGACCAGCAGGATATGCTTTATTTGAACTGAATATAAAGTCAGTGGTGGAGAAAAAAAAGAGATGTGATATATACAGGGTGAAGCCCAAACCATGCTGATGGGCTCCGAAGGGATTCCTGCAGTGGCCAAAGGATGATCCTGACACAAGGGTGGGACACTGGAGCAATGTGCCTCGGGATTAAACACCAGTGCAATAGCCAAGGGGCTGAGGCTCAGAGAAGAGGCACCAGCACATTCCAAGAGCGGGCTCAAGGAACCCTGTTTCTCTGGTTCCTCAGAAAGTAAATGAAGGGAGAGCAGGTCAGAGCTTATGATGTACAAAGGTGATGGAAACGGGGCAGTAACAGGATTTAGAAGGCAAAGTCTTACAAGGTGGTGGTAAATGGGCACCAAACGAATCCAGTCTGTGAAAAAGGCTCTATTATTTAAAAACCATTACCCAGGGAATAATTTAGCAAAGCTTGTGCTGATCCCCTTCTTCTGAGAATGTTTTGATCACAACTGGTCCCTCCCCACCAAAGCAGATGCTCCGTTTCATGTGGAAATGAATTCGGGTCTGAGTTGCCCCAGGGATGAGCCTGGATGGCTGCAGAAACCCACCCTGCCTTGGAGCCTGGATTAGCGAAACGCAGGTTGTCCTTGCCAAGAAGCCAAGTGGGATCAGTGAAGGGTTTCCAGAAGTTGCTGAGGCTTTGACTCATGGGCAGAAGATTTCCTGGGAGCAGCCAGACGCGGCAGGATGCCTGCGGGTCGGCACTGGGCTGGTGCCCAGGTGCTGTCTTTAGCCCTCCTGGGCTCTGGCTGCTGGGGGGAGGGCGGAGGGGCTTTTTTCTAACAGGGGAAAAATCAATCTGTTTTCAGTTCAGCAGCTCACAGTCGGGCTGGCTGCAGGAAACGCGTGCTCTGCTGCCAGAGACACCGCAGTTGCTACAGCAACTGCAGAGCACGAAGACACCCTCCCTCGGCCACCCTCCACTCGCCCAAAACAAGGCAGAGCAGGGAAAGTGATGGTGGAGAGGCAAAGGAACTGGAAGGGACGACCCTCGGCAGCCACGGCTGCTCCACGCTCTGCTCCCACCCCACCACGGCTGGTGCTCGGACACCGCTGTGTTCCCATTAGTCCTGACAAGCTCTTGGTTTCCAGGTCATTAAGATTCCATTCAGCAGATCTGCAGAACCCGGGACGGCCTGGCAGAGCACGAACTCATCCCAGCCAGCCCACCCCACGCACCCGCATGCGGCGGGATGGGGATGCGATGCCGGGGATGTGATGCTGGGCATGCCGCAGGGAGCGCCGCAGCAAGGGGGAGCGATGGGGGGATAAAACCGAGCTGTGCTGCCATCTCATTACTATTTAAATCGGTCTCCGCGTGGTTCCCAGCACTGTGCCATCCTGCCTCCATAAAAGCTCATGGTTTCCCCTGGTGCTGCTCTCTTAAATATTTAATGACAGGAGGAAGAGCTGTTTTAAGAAACACTTCAGTGCTTCCATCCGAACAGAAAGTTATTTCAGGTGGCCAGAGCAGGCAAGAAAAACCTTTAGCTGTCAATTTTAAAGGATTCTGCAGCTATTGAAGGGGTGGCAGCATGATGACGCAGACTAGGGGGAAAAGAAAAATCTTCTACATATCAGGAGACAGTAAGGACTCCTGAGGTCTGTCCTGCATCCTCTTCATAACTACATGTCCGTGTGGCTTGATGTCTTATACTAAAACACTTGAATGAGGCTACAGTTCTGGAGCTTTAGAGAAAAAAGCTTGAAGTTCACCAGCCTCCAGAGCTTAGCTGGGCACTCTGCCCTCCCCATCCCCTCCGGATGTATCAGGTTTACTGAGTGCCAAGGATATTTGAAGATGTCCACCTGCCAGAGACCTCCTAAGGATTTATTTGGGTTCATGAAGTGTTTGAAAGGCCTGGATAAAATAACTGTGGAAAGAAATGTGTTTTGATGCCAGCCTAATCATAAATCAAGCCATCCTTAATACAAATGAGATGAGGCTGATATGAGAGAGGACAGTTGTGCTTCTCCTTTGCTGGTAGTCCTGTGTCCCATCACTCCTATGCGGACCAGCTCAGTTATTCTGGTACTTGGCTGTCAGGGGGTGGGATGGCAGCAGGGCTAATGGAACTGTTGTCACAGCCCATACTGTTTTCCTAATAAAGCCCATTTTGTCATAGGGGAGCAGCTGGTGTCAGGCTGAAATCAGTGCCCCTGAGCACCATTTCCAGAACAGGCTGGGCACAAGCACTACTTAGAGCAGTCAGATGTCCCAGGCACAGCCCCTGTGGTGGCCTGCACTGCACTGTTCCTTGGTGGGAACTGTGAACCCTGCACCAAATGTGTTTGTCAATCCCAGTCCCTTCCCCTGCAGCCATGGTGCAATTATGTTTTCATTTGAATTATGTAAAAATGACTGTGTCAGTCATTTCTCAGCACTGATTTTGTGGAAGGGCAGCTCAATAATTTATGTCTTTAATATCCAAGGACAGCATTTGTGGAACCTTCTGTTGCTGCCACCCAGGATCAGAAGCTGCCTTCCAAGAGCCCCCTGAGATGCCTTCCAAGAGCTGCACTGAACCCCCAAAAGGTGCAGGGGGCACACCAACAGGTGTTTGCATTAATGGTTTTGATGGGGACAGGATTTCTTGATTAGCAAGACCTTCTGCACAGATCCTGGTACAGAACCACGGCTAAAATCAACCAGCAGACACAGCCAAGTGGATTTCTGCACATCTAAAGGCAGGAAAAGAAATAGCACAAGATCTGCTCGGTGCTGCAGAGGGGAGGATTTCACTGCTGCTGAGCGAAGTGCGTGTGCAGCATCTCTGCATCCCGGGAAAGCTGGGACGACCCAGTGGCTGGAGCAGGTAATGCGTCCAAAAGAAAGCAGAAGGCGGGGAGGCGGGGGGGAACGGCAGCCTTATTTTTTGTGGAGGGTCATTAATTCTCTCCCAGCGAAGCACTTTGAAGGTAAGATGTGCTAAATGAGTTCTGAGCATTACAGGTTTGTGTCTCTTGCCTCCAGGTCCCTGGGTTAAAGGAGCAGGAGCTGAAGGCAGGGCTGGGAGCCCCATGCTCTGCCTCCTGCCCTGCTTCCACAGCACAGGAAGCCCTTTCCTAAAGATTTGGAAAGGGATCGTGTGCAAGTTCTTTCCAAAACCCCAAATCAGGCTGCTCTAGCCAGGGTTTTAACCCTGATCAGAGGGCAGGACGCACAGAACCTGGCAGGATCAGGCCCTGCTTGTCTCTTTATCCTTCCCCAGTTCTGCTTGAGTAATAACCTACTTTTTTTGCTTTGCAGGAAGAACATCTTGGATTATGTTGCTGCAAATGAGAGGTTTCAGTCATGGTATCAGATGAGCTGCAGGTAAGCAGCGGGTTTAATGTCAGCTTTTTTGGCGGCTTCTTTTTTCTCTCTCAGCTTTGCGCAAACAAACGGTCTTTGTGAGGAAGTTCATTTTCCTGTTTAACCACAGCATTTGTCAACATTGCTTCCCAATAATCCTCTCCATGCAGATAAAGGTGAGCTGTTAGCCACACCAGAGCCCTCACCTCAAGCCTGCTGCCCACTCTGGTTCATTAAGGGACTTTCCCCTCTCTTGCAGGGAAAAAGCTGTGCCCACATGGAGGATCCTAAATCCCAGGGTGACACTAGATTACCCTTAACTCCATCCTAATCAGCCCTGTGCAATTAAGGTGCATGGGAACAAAACCCCAGGCCCCAGAGGGTGTAGGATGTAGGGACTTTCTGCCCTCATTAGGCAATCTGGGGCATCATCCACCAAAATCCAGTCCAGGATATAGGGAGTGAAAGAGAAACTTCAGATCTCTTGGGCTGCCTCTGTCCTTTCCATGTTCATTCTCTTTGGCTTTGCAAGGTTCTCAGACCAAAGTATCAGTTTATATTAAAAACAACCACAAAGCCCTTCAGATCAAAGCCTGACACGGGCTAGGCTGCACGCCCTGTGGGTTGCCAGCACAGGACCCTGCCCAGGATTCACACTGCCCCAGTTTAACCAGTGAAGGCAGGAGAAGGAGCTGACTGTGCCAGGGAAGCAGCACCTACTTTCACAGCCCCACGCCCAACTGTTTCCCTTTGGTGCCTGCTGGTTTGGAAGACTTTAACTTGCAGCCTCTTTAACTGCTTCATTTCTGCTAATTTGCACTATCCCACTCCCAGCAACATCACCAAACTCTCCAGCAGTATGAAGGCGGGTGAGCTGAGATGCCCTTGCTGCCGAGCTAAACAGCATCAGGGCTTGTTTTACTGCTTAGAAATCTGTAAGGAATCAAGCAGGTCGATGAATAATCCAGTTTAAAAATCATAACAGAGGGGCTGGGTATACAACACTGGCCTAAATTCATACATCAAGTGACAAACCGTAATGAAAAATTAAAGGACCCTGCTTGGCACAAGTTGGGTGCTGTAGGATTTGAATCCCAGGAAGCAGTCGCTTCACATGGAGCAGCTCTGCCTGTGTGCCTCGTGCCTGCGCAGAAGTGGTGCAGGGGTTCAGACAACCTGCACAGGCATCAATTTTTTTTCCCCCAGCTTGTGGCTTTTCAAGCTCAGCAGTGCTAAAACGTGACGTGGGCTCACAGAGGACACGTGCAGCCCGTGGAGTGAACCGCAGCCTGAACAGCTCTCCCAACAGCTGGGGCTTCGTGTCCTTCTAGTAATAAATTCCTCCTGGACAGTGTTTTAGGGGATTGCTAGGATTTGAGGAGAAGGAGGCTGGCTGGCAGCAAGACAGGCTCCAGGTTTATCCTTGAAAGCCCCTGTGCTGCAGAGCCTGGGGCTGCCTTTGGCAGCCTGCCCAGAGGAAGATGTCGGTGGAGGCTGAAGGCTGCCTTGTGCTGTATGAACCCACCAATCCCCTCCTCAGCCAGCTAAGTTGGAGATAAATCTCCCTATTAGCAATGCATAAAGCAGGCCAAAATTTGAACAGCTTCTTAGGCAGGAGGTGAAGCAAAAGCTCAATATAACTTAAAATAAGTCCTTTCTGTGCTCCAGGCTACAAAGTGGTTGTGTTGGAGCTTTCCCATAGTATGCCTGGCCTGTCTGCTGGGAGAGAGGGGTGCTGAGCAAGGCAGCAAAATCAGGTAAAAAATAACCCCATCCCAACGTCAGCAGCTGAGCTGAGAGGAACCAGAAGTCCTGAGCTGTTTCAAAGTTGTGTTAAATAATAAAGCAGAGAAATGAATAAATTAGCTGAGCATCTATTTAGGTCAGCCCTCTCCATTTCTCCCAGCCGCCTCCGTGTGCCTCCTCCCCGCAGCGATCAGCTGCTCAGTGCACGCTGTGCCTGCGGATCCGCTCCCTCCTTGGGAACAGCCGGGCTCTCGGGAAGTGCGGGTTGAGCAGGTGTCACGTCGCCTGCACACGTTCACCCCAGCCTTCGGAAGCGGCAGGCGAGCTTCCTTTTCCGTTACTGGGGCAAAAAGTGTTCTGGAAAATCCCATTAAAGCACTAAGCGTGGGCTGAGCACACATGGCTGCTCCCTTCCTGGCGCTATCCCCCGCACGCAACCCCGCACGGAGCTGCAGGGTCCTGCTCCACGGGATGCAGCTGCCCAGGAGCCGCATCTCCCTGCTCTGCCTGCTCCACTGCTGCCAGCCTGGTCATCACCCGGCTATTTCCCATTCCCAGCTTCCAAACACGGCAGCACCTCCACGTTTGCGGACCATCATTCCCCACCTTGCAGGTGCCCCAGGCTGTTACGTGATTGCAGTTGTCATCTGTTGGTTTGGGACATCCAGCCAGATGGACCAGGCTGATTGACACAGATGGGGAATCAGCTTTTAAACCCCTAAGCTCCCCTCAAATCATTCAAATGCTTCCAGAAAAATGGAACGATTGTGCAGTCCTATATATATGTCTTTATTTACACGTTTCCCAAGCCTGAAAAGCCCTCTTGGATGTCCAGAACATCTCATGGGTTTCAGCTATAAGCAAGCCAGATAAACACTCACCAAGATGGAATTTATCTCCATCAAGGGCTGCTCCATCTCAGCCCAACTCCTGCTGGTCCTCCCAAACCCCACAGGTAGCGGGAGAAGGTCTCCAGTGATGAACCCAGCCAGAAGCAGCATCCAGGATGTAGGCAATGGAAAATGAGATGTTACTAAGTTTAGCCAGGCTTAGCTGGCTCCTCGCAGGTCTCAGCCTGTGAGTCACCGGTACGTGGGCCACCAGCACGGCCTCCCCTCTGGAGGAAGGAGTGGAGGTGGAAAAATAACAAGAGGAAACCAGTTGTTAGTAGTGCCAGCTCTGGGGAAGAGTGGGAGGAGGTGGCAAGCCTGGAGAGAAAGGTCAAGACTGCATTGCAGGCTGCTGCCTGATTTTTCCTCCTGCTTTCATGGTAGGAAGCTGCTCACAGGAACACACTTGTGCAATATGTGTGGAAGGTCTGGGCTGATCTGAGGGGGGAATGAAAGCCTCCAACAGCAGCCAGGGGTGATAGAGGATTTGTTTCTGGTCCCTGTTCACTAATTCCCTCTGGTTGCTCCTCTGATTTCTACTGAGCTGAACTTGAGTACCCTATTAAAAGCAAATTTTGGCCCTTTGCAAACATTGTAAAAGAAGATGCTCTTTGCAGATGTATTGGGAATAGGCATATCCATCTCCCCACTGTGGCTAAACACCAGTGCAGAGCATTTGTTCCCCAGTCCCTGCCCCATCATGGCACTGATGCCCATCAGTAGCTGAGCCAGAGACTCTCACTTGTGCTCTTTGTGCTGATCCTTGGTGACAGTGGTAGCAGGAGATTCAGGCACAGACCATGAGCCAGTGACCCTGTTCCTCATCCAAAGCCAGTGCAATGAAAACATTGATGGGAAAAACAGAAGTTTGCAGGTCTCCAGCCTCTCCTGGTGCCTCTGCTCTCCTGACTGGCACTAGTTGGAGTGCACCAGGAGAAGACACAAGCCTCATCTACTATTCCCATGTCCCTGCCATCAGTCCAGGAGCACTTGCAGGGCCATACCATGACAGCTCCCCTTTCCATAGGAATACCTGCAGCTGTGGATCAGCACTTCTGCTCCCTATTGCCTTGCAAGAATTTATTTTCTCTTGAACCCTCCCATGTGACAAGTGCTACCAGTTGCCACTGGTTTTTCTCACCTCCTATCCCAAATGCACAGAGCCAGCTGTCTCCCTGCTGGCAGACTGGCACTTTCCATAAGTGAGACTATTTCTTTATGCCTTCAAGGAAATTATAACAGCTGTCAGGAGAAAAAGGCACAGCCAGGTAGGATGCCAGGTCAAGGGGGAAAACGCTGTGTGAAACTTGTTACTCCCTGGTGGTGCCCCTTCTCCCTGACTGGGACTAATCCTCCCACTTTGAGTCAGAGCGGGATCTGTTGTGCTCAGGCTCCCTCTAGTGCTTCCATGCCCCGTTGTTCCTGGCTTCTCTCGAGGTGTATTGGCCATTTGCCCCCGGAGACTGGTCCATCACCCTCACTCCCCTCCAGCATCACTAGCTCGGGTTTACAGGGCAGCCAAGTCCTGTTTGCTCACATGCTGGGATCAGCCCTAAAACTGCCCCAAAGCCACTGGCACCTGCCAGGGCAGGGACCTCTTGGGGACCTGCCAGACAGCCCAGTCCTGGCTCTGCCTGCTGGGGTGAAGGAGGGTGATGAAGATGGCCACATCCCACAAGGTGCTCTCCCTGGGAAGGCACAGCCCTGCACACTGCAGCTCCACTTCAGTGGTGTCTGCAGAGCGAGGTGGGAATGGGTGGTGATGGGTGAAGTGCCTGAACTGCCCTGGGAGCAGCCCAGGGTGGAGGTGGGCACCTTCTCTGTGAGCCAGCTGGGATGGCCAAAAGCATCACTGCATTCTCTCCACTGCTTGATACCCCTCCCCACGAGGGAGCACTTTGGAGGGGGCCTCACAGTCTGTGCCAAGCAAAGGGCTCCTCATCAACACCTCAAAGTGCTTATCACTGATTTTGTGTTCAGGGCACTGGGGAGCTGTGCTGTCACACTGTGTCCAGCATCCTACATAAACATGGCCTTTCCTTGTCTTCTTCCTGTGCAACTGGGGAAGAAACTTCTTCATGTTTTGGGAAATGACCAGACCCAACCTGTCTTCAAGCCCTTGTAAAACTCAGCCTGGTTCAGCTCTGGCACTGGCACCATGCTGGACAACGGACAGTCCCTGGCATTACTAAATGGGGGCAGCCACAGTAATTTGTTACCCCAAGTCAAAGTCAGCTCACAGGGAGGAAGGAGGCAAGGTAGGGGAGGCTGCTGAAATGTGGAATCAGCATGAAAACCAAGACAAACCTGACAGAGATCAATCAGCATAAATGTGTGTGATGTAAGGACAGTGATTGAGATACAGTTGTCAAAGGCACTGGGAGATTTTTATGTTATGA
This sequence comes from Pardalotus punctatus, assembly GCA_013400915.1. Taxonomy (NCBI): domain Eukaryota; kingdom Metazoa; phylum Chordata; class Aves; order Passeriformes; family Pardalotidae; genus Pardalotus; species Pardalotus punctatus. The sequence continues at coordinate 1,363 of VZTX01001336.1, read as the reverse complement.
CTTTTTTCACAGTTGTTTTGCAGCTGGAGTAATTACCATCCTATTTAACAAGCACAGCTCCTTTAATAGAGGACATTTGGGCTAACATGCACTAATTAAGTCTGTAATACTAAAAGTAAAATTAAAGATTTTGAACTGGCCAATCGTTCTCAGTAACACCATAATTAGAAGCATGGCAGCTCATCAGGGCAGGGGAGAAATTCAAGGGGGCTTGATGGTGTACACAGGCCTTGATCCTGCCTTGGATCATCCTTTTTACCCAGTACTCTGCATCAGTTTGGAGTGATCTATGAACTACCCTGACTATGTTACACTCAGCCCCATAAACTGAATGTTCTTCTACAGTTTTGTTTTAATAATTTGTCTTATGGATCTTGTAATCTCCTGGGCATTAAGCACAGCTTCTCTAATCCCCCCCACCTGTCTGATTGCTCATCTCAGTGCCCCCCAGCCCCCCATCCTTGGACTCCCAGGGAGCTCCAACAGCCATAATTGCAGCAAGACCATGAAAAAATTTGGAAAAGGTAGATGGAACCCTAAAATAAACATTTCTGTTTCTTCCTATGGAGGAAGGCTCAGAAATTAGTTTAAAAGAGTTTTTATAATGTAATGGCCAAGCTAAGGGGGTCTGGAAGCCTTTCTACCTTCTGCAATGCAATAGAGGCAAACACACCTCTGGGATTCAGTTCTATCTTCCACTGACCTTGGCTCTTTGCATTATCAGGAAAGTCAGGATTTCTCTCTACTGTTGGCTGCAATTACCTGGCCACACTGATGTACAAATATTTTAAGACTGTAGCTTACTACAGTGGAAGGAATTAAAAAAAGTTTAAAAAAAGAGAGGTTTGCATGTCTAAGAGGATTTTGAGCAGACCTTCCTTCATATTCCAGCTGCAAAATACCAGTAAAAGAATATTGTTATTTTCATCTATTTTTACACTATTTGTTAACAACAGCTGCCCAGAATGGGGGTGGGGGTGGGAAATTAAGCCAAATACACTCTGCATCTTAGGTCTTGCTCAAAATAAGATAAATACTGAAATCAAATTGCATTAGCTTTCTTTTTCCTACTTTCATTTCATTTTCATCAGCGTTGCCCAACTACCACGGATAATCTATTTCTACCTATTTTTGTAATAGGAAGAGCTTGTTTATAGGTATCTGAACTTGAGGCAGAGTAGCAATTATTGCTTGCTCTGCAAGCAATCGGCCACTGAAAAAGATGTCCAGTTCACACTCTGTACTGGTCTCGGGCTATTTTTTTTCAGCTTGAGTTACATGAAGCCGGGAGCTGGGGCGGTGTGTGCAGAGACCGGCGGTACGGGAAAGCACCGGGGAGGCCGCCGGGCGGAACCGCCGGGCC
>VZTX01001335.1:0-17566 GCA_013400915.1 Pardalotus punctatus | reverse complement strand
AGTTGGGATCACAGCTCCAGGGTCCCATCTGGCATGGGTTTGTTACAACTAGGCCCAAAAGGCAAGGGTAACCCACGTTCTTGTTAATAAACCCCTTGGGGTAGATTAGAGTAGAAGGATACTGGATGATTGGTGTTTGTAAAGATATATATATATATATTTACATAGATAGATATAGATATAGATACATATATATATAGATGTATAGATATATAGATAGATATAGATACAGATATATAGATACATAGATGATACATAGATATAGATATAGATATAGATATAGATATAGATATAGATATAGATATATGTAGGCTTTATTTTAGAACAATTTGGTTGCAATGGAAAACAGGTTGTAGCTGTTTTGGTTATTATTACCTATAGTTAACATGGCAATACGAAAGTTTAAAAACATCACTCACTTAAGAAAATGTATAAGGGAAAAGAAAGCAAGAGAAAGAAGAGTAGAAACATATCACCGCCCATGGATCTCATTACAAGACTTGATCGTTGCAATTTAGTGTCCCTGGGTCAAAGTGATGATCACAGTCCTGATCTGTTGGGTGTGGGAAAAAAAGGTCGTTAAACACAAAGTCTGATGGGTTCAAATGCACGAGGGCTCAGTGGGAACGCCCAGGTACCTTCCCTGGGCGGGCTGGGGAGCTTTCAGTCCTCTGGTGGAAGCCTCAGAAATGAGTCTGGGGGTGCTTTGGGGGTCTTTGATGGTTCATGACACCTTCTAAGATGTGACAGCTGTTGAGCCAGGAATGCCCCATCAGGAGAAATTAAAACCCTCAGGACCTTTCCCAGGGGCAGGTGCGGGGGGCTTTTACAATTGAGTGAGTTATGTAAGAGAGGACAATTGCATCTGCCTCTTATCAGCCTCAAAGCCCATTTGTAGCCTCCGGTGGTGATTGTTCAGCCCCTCTGTCTTATGCAGAGCAGAGGCTTGCCATTACACACCCAAAAACTCTCCTGTTTCTCCCCTCCGGGGTGGGGCGGTGCAAAGCACCCTGCCGCTTCCCCAAATGGACGATTGTTTAGGGTCATTAACCATTAACATTTTAGTCTCTCACAGAGCTGGTTGATTTTAAGACATGAGGGCATTGCCTTCCCACCAGACATGACTGGTAACCTTCCCCTGTGGACACTCTTGACACACCATGTCACACCTGAAAGGCATCTTCTTCAAAACTGCTTCATCTCGTAGACTGAGAAAGGCATGATATCTCTTGGACACGAGAATGCAAAATGTCTGTCTTTCCCTCTTTCTTCATTAATTTCATTCTACTGCCAGTAGAAGCCACCAGCACCCAGGGCAGGTGCTGCTTGGCTGGGGCTGCAGAGGGGGTGGGAGACCAAAGGTGTGATGATGATGATGATGATGATGATGATGATGATGATGGCATGAGTGGACTGCAGGTGTCCCTCCTACGAGGCACCCTGGCGTTCAGCCTCCCTTCCTGAGGGCAGCTTATCTCACCCAGAGGTAACATAATCAGGTTTGGAGGGAGGTGTGTCCTCCTTCCCACCAGCTGTTGAGGCAGCGGGGTGACCTGCTCAGCTCTAGACAATTGTTAAATATCTACAGCTAGAGCCCATATTCCCACTCAGGGTTAAATTAGGGTTTGCAAAGTGCCCAGGAAAGAAAGGCACCTTGAGGAAATGCAATGTCTCTGCTGCTGAAGGTGCTCTCCCCTGCCTGCACACACAGCAGTGGGGGGCTGAAGCACTGGAATTGGTTGAGGAGCCCAATCGCTTCTCTCTCTCCTATTTTTTTTTTTCTCTGTTTCCCCTGATTCGCCTGTTGAATGAAGGGAGGGATTGACAGGTCTTGCAGGAGGCAAACCAAGCAGCCAGGGCCCTCTCTTTTGTTTCGCCTGGAGTGGTTGTGGGCAGAGCTGACACAGTGGCTTTTGCCATTCCCAGGGGACATTTCCCTATCTAATCCCATCCACATCCCTGCTGTGCCTCTCTGAGAGCACCTGAAATCCAGTGCTGGTCCCAGGCCCTCATGCAGAGGTGAGCTCAGCACTCTGGCCTTGCTGGAGGTATAAAGCATTGCTCTATGTGCACTCTTTGCCTTGGCCCATCTCACTCCCTTTCTCTGCTTCATTTCCTGTGACAAATTTGCTGTGCCGGGGTCTGTGGAAAGCAGCTGGAAGAGTTTCATGCCGGCCCTGTTCTTCTCCTTTGTACCGCTCAGCAGGCTTGGATCCATTCAAATCTCCCTTTCTCTTCTTTATTTTTTCATCTTTTCAGTGCAGCTTCCTACAATTTCAGATTTTTGGCTGACTCGAGGCTTGAAATCTGTCTTTCCTCTTCCCTGTGCTTCCTCCTGCAGTAACCCTTCATGTGCCATGGCCTTGCTTTCCATAGGCACATGGAGGTCTGCTATGAACAGCACAGAGGAAAGCTGCTGACACCAAACAGAGCCACATATAAGAAATCCCATGGTGAAACATTTTCAGGACACACTGTAAATTGTGCTGGCTCCATCCTGCAGACAGGTAAGGCAGGTAGGCAGACCTGCAACAGAAAAGGACATTTTTGCTTTATACTGATTTAAACCATATTGGTAAACCAGCCTGGAGCTGGTCTGATTTCCCTCTGCTCTTGCCAGGAGGCATTTGTGTGATGACTGTGTGTGCGTTTATTTCTGAATGCTGTTCACTGCGTGCACACTATCATATGGTTCTGTTTGATACTGGAATTAAAATGTGATTGTTTTGTTATTGTTATTGTTAATAATAATAATAATAATAATTAGAAGAAGTTATTGTTATATGCTTACACATATGGTGTGGCACTGGCACCCAGTTCCCAAATAGCTGGGCTCAGACGTGGAGCTCAGCACGCTGTTTCCTGGAACAGATCCCCAAGTACCACAGATAACTGTCTCCAGTTTGTGCTCCAGATCAGGCAGCTCTTTTGGGTTTTATTTTTGTTTAAGGAACGTATCTGCCAAAATTAGGCTCTTGCTGATCTGGAATCTTTTTTGGACATTAAACAAGCCAATGGTAACAACACAGGAGTCATCTTTGTCACATGGGTCAACCTCATCTCTCTTTTTAAACAAGTCAGGCATTTCCAGCCTCACAGCCCTGCCACCTCCATGCCCCCATCCCAGCAGCAGAGCGCAGGGCAGACTCAGAGCCTGGCAAACCCAGCCTGGTCAAAAGCAAATGGCAAAGGAAAAACCCTCACCAAAAAAAAAGGCACTCTTAAGAAATGCTCTTTCCTGCTTTTATCTGTGGGTTAGGGTTTTTTTTTTCATATAATTTCATGGCATTTCATTTGTCCTGCATATTCTATAGGAATATCTTATTATTTTTTTATTCTGTTTTATTTTAAAACTATTAAAACCATCTGCCATTTAGTAAACACTAACATATTTTCTTTTCTAGATCAAAGTGTCTCCTGTCTGTGTTGTAATGGAAGTTTGACATTATATTTTTTACAAGACAGGCAGGAGACACTTTGATCAGGTGCCAAACTGTTTCACTACAACAAACAGGCAACACTCTGAGCTAGAAATGATAAGATGTTATTATGCGCCGTGATGATTTTATGGCATGTCAGCTGTGATGTTAAAAAAACCCTACAGAACATATAAATTAAAAAATATTACAATGAAATTCCAGATTTTTTTAAAATGAACAATTTATTAATTGAAAGCATTCCCCTTACATTTTTTCTCTACAGATTTATGACCATTTTGTAGTATTTTTGGCTATATTTGTAATCCTTTTCATTTCAATCAGTATCTTCTGTCAAAAATACTTCATTGAAAAAATTCTGATGGGTTCAACTTAAAAAGCTTTTTTTGAAAGTCTTTATATAGACAAAAGATTATTGTCCCTGCCAAAGGACAAAGGAATCACCTTCTAGCTCTTTTGTCATCCCTAAATAAATTAATTGCTTGAGGATTATTTCATCCATGTTCCTCAAATGCACTGCTCCCCACTACTCCCACCAACCCCCCCCATACATTTGCCTTTTATCCTGGGATGCAGGACAACTCTACAGAGAGCCCATGGCTTTCCAAGAACATAAATACTGCATCTAAACACTGGGGGAAAACAAACAAACAAATGAACACATGGACACTGTAATTTCTGTCTTAATTTGCATTCTGAAGAGAAGATGAGCTCTTCCGTAGTCACCTGTGCCAATCACATGGACACCACAGAAAGGCTGGGTGTGAGTGTGCAGCCTCTGACCATGGGAGTCAAGACAACCAGCCTCTCTTCCTCTCCCGAAAAGCAGATTTTCTCCTGCTTTGACAGCAGAAGCTATTCCAGCTTTCCATGTGGACAGTCACAGCTGAGGAAGGGTTGGTTATCTCCGATGGACACAGAGCTGGAGGAGGTGTCTGCAGTCCAGGATAACTGGTAGTAGAAGGGAAGCAGCATGTACAAGGTCTCAATGGTGGGAAATGATGGGCACTCCTCATCGGCAACTTGCAGTTTATCTCACCCTAAACGGGGTGAGAAAATTCACAGGCCTAGACAGAAATTGCATCAAAGGAAAGTCTGTTTGGGTATTAGGAAAAAAACCCAAACAACATTGCAAAAACTGGAAGAGATTGCTCAGAAGGGCTGTGGATATTTTGTCCTTGAAAGTTTCCAAAACTCAGATGGACACTGCCCTGAGTGACCCGCTCCAGTGCCAAAATTAGCTCTGCCTTAAGTGAGAAGTTGGAGCACATGACCTCCACAGGTCCCTTAAAGGTTCAGCCATTCTGCATCTGTGTCACCGTGTCCCTGCAATGACATGATGAATCCCAGGTGAGGAGATAACAAGTCTCAGGTTTGCCCAAGTGTGATCTCGTGTCCTTACCCGCAGCAGCAATGGCATTTGCTGTGGTGGTGCAGGTCGTCATCTTCCATTGCAGGCACGTGCCATCGGAGGCACAGCACCCAACCCTTCCAGGAGAAAGTCCTTGCCTTCCCAAATAATCACATTTCAAGCATGCATTTGAACCAGTCTGGGGTTGAAGGACTCATACACCACCCAAGGTCAGGAGGAGACCCAAGGCAGCACCGGTCTGGGGGAATTTTGGCACAGGGAGTTGTTTGTCCAACGCAACCACATGCTGGTCTGGTGTCAACACATGAAGCATGTCTGAGCACAGCCCAGGATGCTGCACACCAGGGTTCTGAGTCAGTATGTGCAGCACAAACAGGCACCAAGCACAGGTCACTTCATGTTTGGGTCTGCTTTCATCCCCTGATGCTTTGGGTCAGCAGGTGTCACTGCCCGGAAAATGACTTCCCAGAATCAGTTGAACAAAGGCTGCTTAAGAAACAATTAAACCTTAGATCACCCTCTCCTCTTTGAAAAGCGAGTTGTTTGGAAACAAAAGCCCCAGGATTGTGTACATTTGTCATTTCAACCCAGCAGTAAGTATTTTAATATGTAATAAGTCATNCTGCACCATCCCCAAGAGTCACACCATGTGCCTGAGAGCATTGTCCCAATGAGCTCTGTCAGGCTGGTGCTGTGACCGCTCCCCTGGGGAGCCTCTTCCAGTGCCCAACCACCATCTGGGGGAAGAACCTTTTCCTGATGTGCAATCTAAACCTCCCCTGACACAACCTCAGGCCATTCCCTAGGGTCCTGGCACTGGTCACCAGAGAGAAGAGATCAGTGCTTGCTCCTCCTCTTCCCCTCCTGAGGAAGCTGTACCTGCACTGAGGTCTCCCCTCAGTCTCTTCCAGGCTGAACAGACCAAGCCATTCCTCATAAGGCTTTCCTTCCTGGCCCTTAAATCCAGAGCCTGGGAAGCCAGAGGTTTGGGGTTGGGCATTGCAAACCAACCAGCAGCAATGCTATTATTCTATGATTCTAATTTTTCAAACAGCTCTCCTGTCCTTTGCTACTCTCCTGATGAAGTTCTGAAAGGATGACATGTAGGGGGCTAGAGATAGGACTGTGACTGCAGCTGGTTATTTTTGCTGGAAATGGCTCTTGCTATTTTTCAGTCTTGATGACTTAGCCAGCAGTTTCTGGAAAACAGAAAAGTCAGTGCTTTCTCTTGACCCTTCAAAACACAACCTAAGCTTTAGGAAACCTGCTGTCAGAGAGTTCTGGATCCACAGACCTTCCCTCACCGTTGGGGTCACTGTGAGCAAACACCCCTGGCTGTAGGGTGGCCGTGCCCCCGAGCACTGAGGGGCAGCAGCCCTGGTGCCTGGGCACAGTCTGTGAGAGCTCCAGGGAAGCAATCTTCTACAAAGCACTTGGTGCCAAACACTGCCCAGGGTGTAGAGCTATAATAAAAGCACTCCAGAATCTTTTGTTCATTTTGTTCCAGAATGAACCACTGCCTCTTAACTGAATGCTACTTTCGAGAGGCTCAGCAGAGCTGTAGCATTGTATAATCCAAATCTGAACATTGTTTCTCCTCACCCATCTGCACAGCTGAAAGAGAGTGGCCCTTTGCCTTCCCCATTTTTGTAAACAAGGCTGCAACCTTTATTCCTGCCTTGAGGAACAGATTGAATTGCTTTTGATGATCCAGAACAATGTCATCCTTTATTCCCTCTTCAAAAGCAATTAGTATTTCAGCTTGATTATTTGCAGATAATATGAGTCACCAGATAAAACACTTCAAATAAAAAATGCTCCTTGGGAGGGAAATAGATAAGTGATATTTAAAAATCCAGCATATGCTTAAATATCACTAAACTGTCACACATCAAGAAGAAAAAAAAAAAAAAAAAAAAAAAAGCCAGTCCCATTTTGTGAAGCAGGAATATTGATCCTCTGTTTGTTTAACCCCAAACCCTTAATTAATTTGTTGCAAGATCAGGGCACCATGACACCAAAGGCAGATTGTGTCACTGTCAGAGCACAAAAACAAGTTTGCTCCAACAAGATTTCAGAGTTGTCAAACTACCCAGAATTTTAGGCCAAATATGTCATTTAATCTTAAAAAATAGTTTTGGAGGTTTTTTCTTTTATTTCTTTTCTGATTTCTAGCTTGGTGTATTGCAGCTCGTTGATATTTTCAGCTCTTTTACCCAGAAACCCAAGGCTAGAAGCTGACTCATTCTTAATAGAAGGTACAAGTCTCACAGGAGCAGCATTATTTCAGGAGCTCACATTTTAATGGGAACATCAAATCTATCTGGCATTATGATAAGGTCATCAGAAATTAGCAATACTGAAGGTTTATCTTGGGTTTGCTTCTAACACAGATGATAGCTGATATAGCCTCTCTCTGTACTAATGCTGCCAAGTAGCCTCATTGGCAAACTTTGTCGTTAAGTATATATAGAAATGGAGTTTTGTGAAAATGTAGACCAAAAATAAAGTCTGCTTTTCTCTCTTTCTAAATAGAAAATTAATGTCTGAGAGTTTTCATATACAACATCTCAAAAAGGTGTATGTGTTTTCATTTCAACCTTTCCCTAGCTTGGTTGGTCTTCTGGGAGCTGGAACAGCGATGAACTGCCAGGCTTTGCTGGAAGGATTCTTTCTTCCCCCTGGGATGTACATCACTGTGTGCAGAACTTCTGTTGCCTTCTGCAAAGTGGTTTATAGTTACATTATTTCTTTTTTTGAAGCATTGATACAAGTTTTTTCCTCTCTAAATTACTAGCAACTATTACCTGTACTTTCACATCCCCAAAAGGAAACTTTTTCAAATAAAAGGGTGTTTTTCACTGAAGCAGCGGGGTGAAGTGCAAACAGAATTGTGGTCCAAGCTAGTTTTACCTCCAGCTTGCCTACGAGCAGCCATGCTGAGATGAAATAAGAAAATCCATGGAAAAAGGAAGTATTTTCCCCTGGTCTACATGGTGCAGGGGTGCTCTCCTCACCCCATGTCCTTCACCCCTGGATGGGGGAGGAGCTGCTCGAGGGAAGGGCAGGTGGACAGTGGCCAGCTGAAAGCTCCCGTGTCACCTCCTGGTATAGCCCCTCCACCTCCTGATCCCAGGGGCTCAGCATGGATGGCCTGGGGGGTCTGGGCACGTCCATCTGTTCTGCCAAAACCCACATTGCCCAGGAGCAAGTTAAAACACTGCAGGCAGTGGGGATGCTCCAGTAGAAAAGCAGACCCAAATCTTCTCACTGTCAACTCTTTAAAACTGGTAGGGACCCATGCTAGACTTTCCTTCACCTGTGAGATTTCACTTCATTTATTAAAAATATACCACGAGCAACAATATTGTGGAAGGCAGATGGAGAAAGCTCATGGCTGCAGGCTTCTCACCAAGGCTTTGCTAAACCCTGTCCTGAGGGAAACAGACAGGTACAGGACTCCAACCCCTTGGCTACACTCAGCTGCGTTGTTCTGATCCCCATTTGATTTTCTCCCATTCCATTCCGTTTTCCCCTCTGTCAACCAGAGGCCACTTCTCCCCAAAGGCTTGAAGTGAGAGAGGGCCATATTGACTCCCCATGCTCACCTTCACTTTTCATTTCTCCTCAGATCTGGGGTTTTCATCAACCTGCATATTTTCGATGAAGAAGACCACACAAACCTCCCTTCTGGCTTCTCTTACTTGTGATTTTGTGAGCCTTTATAATCAGTTCTTAAAAATGTTTTAAGCAAGATCAGTGAAGCACTTTGTAACATATTTCTGGAGCATTTATAAACAAGGTTGTGGTTCATTTCAAGGACCAGCCTGACATCACTCAGAGACCCCATTTACTTCTAGAGTCATGGAAATATTTCCAAAGAGCTGTTCCTTGCAGGGGTTCCGTGCTCTGCCCTGCCCAGGTGTTTGATTCTCACCTCAGTCACCTCACAGGGTCACTGCAAGCAGGACTGGTGACCCTGGAGCAGCTGGCACCAGGGAACGTGCCACTTAGAGCACCAGAGACTGAAGTAAGTCAGTGAAAAAGTCCAGCTTCCTTTGGTATGGACATCCCTATAAATTCATCATGCTTTCAGGTCTGTGCAAAAGATGCAATAAGTTACCCCTGGAGCACCTTTGGAACTCCTTAACATCCTGCCTCCTGCAGCAGAAGGATTCTACCCTGCAGCAACCGCTAGCAGTACATTATAAAGCAGGTTTCATGGCTCCTCAGCAGTGCCAAGTTTCCAGCTTCCCTCTGGTTTTGCAAGGAAGAGGAAATGAGCTCCTGCAAGCTTCCTGCGAGGAATGGGTCCTCATTTCAAGCACCTGTAAGCGGGGCCAGCATGGCAGGAGGGAGGACGGAGGGCAACGCACTGCAGGCTGCGGCCCCAGTGAGCCCATGGAGGGCACCCTGTTCTGGCAGCACCGGTTTCACAGAGATCATGAGTTTAAGCACAGAGCTAATTGAATTGCAGATGTCTTTTCTGATGGCTATCTGCTAGCAAAGCTTCAATTAAAGCAGCAGCAGAGGCAGAACCTCTTTTATTCTCAGTAATAAAACTAATGGAAGGAAGAGTGGCCATTTACTGCAGCCTCAACAGAGAGCATAATGCAGGTAGATCCTTTCAACAAGATCTTTTTTTTGGGGGTGGGGGGAGAGATCTAAAACCTCAGCACAGATACCCAGCTTCCAACTGCTAGAGATCCTCGTTGTATGTTGGACTGGAAAGCAGCTAACAGTAATTTAAACAATCCACAAATAAGCTCCTCTCCATTGCTTCCTGATGAACAACAGTTCTGCTTTCCATTCTGAAGGCCATAGATGTTTGATCTTCATCACTTTGGTTTTAAAGGCTGAAAAGTTTTATTCACTGCCCTTTTGTTACTTCCAAGATTAAGGTGGATTTGCCCTGAGCTTGTGCTTGCCAGATCAAAACCTCTCCTCCTTTTACAGTGCCTTTAGAGCTCAAGAGAGGGAAAATTTCAACAGAGTTCTCAGTCCATCCAAACTACAAGACTATAAATTGGAGGCTCGTTATGACCTTTTTTCTTTTTTTATTTTTGCCTGTAGCTATTTTCTCATGATGACTTGAACTGCGTCCAATGTGTATTACCACATACACATCACTGACAAACCACCCCCACCCAACGCAGCTGAAGAATCAAAATTAGGCTTCAAGATGGCCTAAGAATCTGGTTTAGCTCAGGAATAAGAGAGAACTGTTTTTGAGAACTGTTTTCCCTTTCCTCAGCCAATTGTTACACAGTACCCAAATTCCTGTTGTTCAAGAGTTTGAGGGCCTCTTGGCCATGTCCTACCCAAACTCTCTCACTTCTTGGCGCAGCACAACTCCCCTGGGGGCGTCTCAATGGACAATCATCCCTCGGGATTCAGTTTCAAGGAAAATAATCAGAGTTTTGCTCATTTTCCCTTTTGAACTGCCGCCCTTTTCCGATGTATTTACAATGTAAGGAAGTCAGTTTATTCGTGGTTTGGCTTTTAACCTCATTGTTGAGCTTGGCTTTGCTCCTGTTGCAAATTGGACCCCATTTGAGGAGGGCAGTTGCCAGTGTCTGCTGGAAACTCCTTGCCCTGGGATTTTCAAGCAGGCCATTTGTTGACCTAGCTCAGCACATACTAAATAACTGCAGTCAGAAGAGTCTGCTTACTCATCGCAGGAAAAGGACTGGCCCAGTGGTAGGAGTTTTTCAGAATATCCCCAAACATTTCAAATGCCTTAGCTCATTCCAGACTTCTCAGGAGCTCCCTCCAGCAACCATCCAGCAACCATTTATTTTCATGCATCTGAAGTAACACTGAACAGGAAAGGTTGGAATTAGGCTGATTTCCTTGAATTTCTAACTTCTTTCAGGTTTACCCCTGCAGAAAATTCACTAGGAAGTTAAAAACCATAACCCTAAAGAGAGAGGAGAAAAGTGAGAAATAATGCATTATCTGTGAGACCTGACCTGTTACTAACGTGCTCAAGAAGCTGAACCAGAGGTTTTGTAAATGGCACATATTAGGTCTACAAGTATCCCTTCAGTCAGCAAGCTCAAGTGCTGCTATTTCTCCCTGCAATGAATAAATAATAATTAAAATTCTTTATATTGAGATTTGTAGCTACAAAAAATCATGGGTGGTAATTCCCCAATAGCCTTGTGGGATTCTTCCTGCAGTTGAAATACAGGAAGCTGCCTCCCAGGCATTGATTTATTCCATAAGAATTAGGGAGAGGCATCTCTAAGGCACTGCATTTACTTCACTGCTGCTTGGAGGTTTTGTCTGGGTGCTCTCTGGACAGCTTCCAGGCATGTTAATGAAGAGTATTTCTCTTTTCTTCTACAACAGTCACTTGCTCACTCCCCACCACTGGGATGAGGGAGAGATTTGGAGAAGTGAGAGAATTCATGGGTTGGTATCAAGACAGTTAAATAGGTAAAGCAAAAGCCGTGCACACAAGCAAAGCACAACAGGGAATCCATTTACCACTTCCCATGGGCAGGCAGGTGTTCAGCCACCCCCAGGAAAGCAGGGCTCCACCACATGGAACAGTGACTTGGGAAGACAAACTCCATAATTCCAAATATCCCTCCTTTCCTTCTTCCCCCAGCTTTATATGCTGAGCATGATGCCATACAGTCTGGGATATCCCTTTGGTCATTTGTGGTCAGCTATCCAGGCTGTGTCCCCTCCCAGCTCCTCGTGCACCCCCAGCCCCTCTCTCTGGTGGGGTGGGAGGCAGAAAGGCCCTGACTCAGTGTCAGCACTGCTCAGCTGTAACAAACACATCCCTGTGTTATCAACACTGTTCTCTGCACAAAACCAAACTATAGCCCCACACTAGCTACTACAATGAATCCTAGCTCTATCCCAGCCCAAACCAGCGTATTGTCCATTCCTGCTTCCATACCATTTACATCATGCTCAGGGGTCCCACACTATCCAACACATCCTCATTAGCCACCACCACTGTCACAATCCTTTGCTATAACACACAGGTGTCATTTCCTTAGTCTACGGATCACCCCTGTGAAATGTCTGTCAAGCACCCACAAACATCCACAAAATGTCCTTTGAGGCCATTTAGTCCATGACTTTGGTCTCTGTCTGTTATGATGGTCACTCAGGACAGGAGAGGTGGTGTGCTCTGTGGAGTTACTGGGCACCAAAGCCAGGTCAGGTCAGGTCAGGTCACTGCAGCACTGGCACTGCATCCTGTAAGGCTTGTCCTCCACTGCTTTGGGTGATTCCTGCTGCAGTAATTCCTGTAACATGCAATTCAAACTCCACATTACAACAATTTCAAGATGTTTCCACTACAATCTCCACCCCTGGTTCATTTGTATTAGACCATGAGGTTTAAAATTGCAATTAACTCTTTTCCTTGCCGTGCTCTGGCTTGGACTTTTCCACATCCTGCAACCCCTTAGGAACATACCTGCTCCAAGTGAAGCCTTACCAATGAGCCACAGACTTTTCAGGGGTCTACCTGCTGTGGCATGGACTTACCCACAGCCACAGTCACTTTGAGGTAGACCAGCTTCAGCATGGTCTTTTCTCAGGCCACAATGCCTTCAGAGATGTACCTGCTCCAGCATGGCCTCACGCACAGCCAGTCCCTTCAAAAGTAAACCTGCTCCACCACAGCCTTACCCATGACCACCATCCCTCCAGGGCTGTATTTATTTGCTCTCTCCCGGGCTTATCCACAGCCATGCACTTTGGGGTACTCCAGCATGACTTCAAGCACAGCCACTGATGCTTTGAGGCGTGACTTCTCCAGCACGGAGTTACCCTTGGGCCACAATCCCTCCAGAGGTACAGCTGCTGTGGCACAGGCACAGCCACGGCCACAGATGCTGTGAGCTGTACCTGCTCAGGCATGGGCTTATCCAAGGCCACAGATGCCTCAGGGTGTCCAGCTCCCACATGGACTCACCCACAGATCACAGTCCTTTCCACTCGAGCTCAAGCTGGAGTTCCAGCCAGTCCAGAAGTGCAGTACAGTAGCAGCAGCAGCACTGGCCATCTGCCAGCCCAGCACATCACCACAGCTGTTATCAAAATGTCCCCAGGCACCACAGAGCAAGGCGATAAGCAGCACAGCAGGACAGTGAGCAGCCACTAATGAGCACTAGACTCAGGCAAGCGAGCCCCATGGCAAACAGGAGCCTGTCGATTAACAGCAAAACAACAGTAATAGCTATAAAATTGATCTGGCACATTCCAATCACATCTGATGTTACTTCAAGCCCCACATCAGGTGACAAAAAGAACTGCTGTGGTTTAACCCCAGCCAGCTGCTAAGTGCCACGACAGCCACCTGCTCTTATTTCTCTTTCCTTCCACACAATTGTCACTTCCTCACTCCCCGCCACTGGGATGGGGGAAGAGAATCAGAAAAGTGATAAAACTTGTGAGTTGAGATAAAGACAGTTTAACAGGCAAGGCAAAACAAGGAATCCATTTACCACTCCCCATGAGCAGGCAGGTGTTCAGCCATCCTCAGGAAAGCAGGGCTCCACCACATGGAACAGTGACTTGGGAAGACAAATGCCATCATTCTGAACATCCCCCCTTCTCCCCCCAACTCTATATGCTGAGCACAGGACTGTATGTTACGGTATATCCCTGTGGTCCGTTGGGGTCAGCTGTCCAGGCTGTGTCCCCTCCCAGCTCCTTGTGCACCCCCAGCCCCTCTCTCTGGTGGGGTGGGAGACAGAAAGGCCCTGACTCAGTGTCAGCACTGCTCAGCTGTAGCAAACACATCCCTGTGTTACCAACACTCTTTTGGTCACAAATCCAACACATAACCCTGTATTAGCTTCTCTGAAGAAAATTAGCACAGCCAGCACTTTCAACTATTTACAGAGCCCCCAGACTCTGAACCACCTATACTTGCCTTAGAATTATTTGCCGAAGAAGTATCAGTTCTAAAAAAAAAAAAAAAAAAAAAAAAAAAAAAAAAAAAAAAAAAGCAGCCATTAAGCCATTGGAGAGAAAAAAAGAAAAACAAACCAGAAAGCCGGTCTCAGTAATAATATTGCTGTTAACAATAAAGCCACTGTGCAGCTAAATGACAAGAAGAAGTTAAATGACAGCTTGACTATAGCGTGAAAAGTTACTGAATTGGAGATACGTAGAGAATAAAAAGCTTGACATATAAAAGATAGGTTACATTTAATGTCACTCTCAGTGCAGATGAAAACATGAGCATCTCCAAGTTTGTAAAATGAAGAATTTTGGTGGAAAAAGACAATGCTCTTCACCACCGATAACATTTGATTTAAAGTTCTTTGAAAAATTATTTGTTCTAGAACAAAAGCAAAAATCAAAACAATTCATTCCAGAAGTATTACAACATAACTGACAAACATCTACTCTTTGTTGGGATTTCAAGGGCAATTTTAGTCAATTTGAATCCATTTCATAGAGAGGATGCAGCTTTGACAGAGCTATTGCTAAAATCATCTCAGCAACAAAACACTGCTTGGCCTAACTTCAGAAATTAGTAAACAGCTCCAAGAAACAGCTCCATAGTTTATGACTTCTCAGCATGTAAATGATCAATTTGCCAATGTTGGTTTGCCACTGCTTAGTACAGTGTACTAAAATTTTTAATGTATTACCTAACCAAAATGCTGAAGCCTTCCAAATCCTTTATTAAGTTTTTAAAAAAATATCTTGAATTTAGAATATACTGCAGCTGTTTTTCAGTGAAATAAATCACCAAGTCAATTTCATTAAAAAAGAACCAAAAAACAAAAAAAAGAAAAAAAACAAACCAAAAAGTCTTTGCAAGTTTTGGTAACTGAAGTGAGTGAAAAAGCTGATCTGTGCAAGTATATAAAAAAGTCCATCTTCACAATGTTATGGCCTGGAAGCGCTAAAGAGACAGTCAGAATATAAAGGCAACTGGAGACAATTAAGCCCTTTAAAAAGCACCAAAATTAGCATTCCTTTTGTCAGATCCAAATAATTCAAGTGTTGTTCTGCCACAAAGGCCATCATCAATTTCTAATTTTAGCTTAATCCATGCCAAAAGAAATCCTGCATTTCTCTGTGGTGTTTCCTCATTAAGAACACTCCTAAATTGTACACTGAAATCTCAAGAACACAAACTATGAATTCAAGTTCACACTCTCACAAAGACACACTCATGCACACACGTTGATATGGCAATCCAAATAATGGCAATTCAACTACTTGTCATTCAGCTATGCAGTGCCTGAACTGCTACATGGTAAGTATCCACCAAAAGCAAAAATTAGCTATAAATTACACAAGAGTCACCTGTCCTACCTTTGAAACCTCAGCCTTCTACTTTCCTCTGCTACACTTGATTACTCTATCAAGAAGCTCCACAAGAATAGTATCTCTTGATTTTCACTACATGGAGTAAGCAGTCATTTGACCCTGTTAAAAAAACTATAATTAACCCTTATATTTTAAGTCAAATGAATTTCTCGTATTCACATTTTAGGACACTACTGTAAAACTGCAAATTCCTTGGTTCCCCTGGTTGCAGTGTATCGATCACACCTTTGCTACTCATTCACCTAGAAATTCATAAGCTTAGATTCAGTTTGTCTTAATCGTTATTACTAAAGAAGCATTTTTGCCAAATGCACACATACAGAAGTGGAAATGCTTCTCAACGTTTTTCATAAGGCAGAATTAATCCTGTAATACAGGCTGACCTGGTGGGGAAGCTGTGCTCACTGTTTTTGTCACCCTGAGTTAAAGGTGGGAGCTGTTGGTCAGCGTGGGATAACCAGTGCACAGGCAAGGGCACAGTTTGACACTAGGGAACAACTTACATATTCACATACAACAGATACCTGTGGCCCCACAGTCCTGACCAAACAGGACTGGACCAAACCCAGCAGTTTTGCTTAATCAGGTGCCCTACTCCCTCCTCCTTCATTTAACTTCAGTATCCATGTGTTTTTAAGAGCTGTGGAAAGCAGGAGCTTCATTTTTAAGCTGAAACTAAACCTCTAAAGTCAACAGGCTGGATCTTGCAACCAGACTTAAGCTTCCTGACCTCACTACCCATGTGAAACTGCATTGCAACATCCCAAAAGCAGCTGCAGTTAACACCAGTACAATATACAAACAGTCATTTATCAACATTGTATGCTTTATTGAAAGTTGACAAGTGCAACAGTTAAATACATTGACGTGTTACAACTGTAGAGAACATGCACAAAAACATATGCATACTACTATACAGATCATATGCAAAAAAAAATCCATACTGGGAAATCCAATTTCTTTTTCTTTAATTCCTTGCTAACAGGGCTTGATAATTTTTGGAGTGGTTTTTCCCATCTTGAACCAAACTACAATGAACAATTATTTACTTCAAGATAATCAGCAGCCAGGGAACTTCAGAAGTTACACAAACAGCATAAATCTGCCAAATTCTGAACAGTTGCGTAGGTGCATTCTTACTTATGTAGCATAAAAAAAAAGTCTCAAACTTCTTCAGATCAGCCAATGAAACAACTAAACTTCAATCTGTACAACCTAAATAGTTACAGTTTTCTATTTTACAAAGTAATTACACTAAATACACAAATATACAGTAGGCAAATAACCTTCATTGTAATTATCCTGTGACCCAACAACTGTATTGTCACCTACCTGTTTTCTATATATAATACAGCTTTATGCACCTGTCTACTGCTTCAGAAATAGGTGCAAATATTTGCACTTAAGGTTTCAGGTGACAATTAAGTGTTAAACACTGAGATTACCTTTCTCCCTCTTCCTCTTAGATCCTATGCACCAATCCACACTTTGGAACCCCAATGCACTACAGGGGATTGAGCCATCACTTTTTACTCCAGTCTATTTCTTCACGTTTCCAAGCTCGAAAAGCACTTGTATCAGTTGTATCACTGGATGAGTGGAAGATTTAAAAACAAACCAAAAAAGTTCAGGCATGCAGCTTCATTTCTCAACCATTTGCGGAAGCTGCTCGAGTCCCCAGTGTACTTGTGCTAATTCTCTGGAAGAAGTTTATTTTATTCAACCAACCTAAGAACAAAGACTCCTTCAAGCCAAAGGGGTAAGGGAGAGCACAGAGAGACAGATGAGTGTGTAATACAAGGGGGAGAAGCCTCTCCTGATGTGTGCAAGGCATGGAGTCCTCAGTCTGGGTTGCAATGTGCATTGAAATGGATGAAGGGTGGCTGTGGCGGATTCCCGCTAGTCCTTCTCGCTCTGGTCAGTCCAGAGGCCAGCAATCACGACGGCAATGACATTTTGAGCTATGCTGAAGGCCCTGAGCCCTGTGATGCCGGCTGAGCAGGCTGCTGTGTTGTCCCTTGTGACTGGGAAGAGGAAGGCGGAGAACCAGTCTGCAGCTGTGCTTGGAACTGGGCAAGCTGCTCTGGGCTGGCAAGTGTTTTTAGCAGAGTGTTTTCTTGCTCCAGCTGCGAGTTCTTCTCTATCAGCTCTTTGATTTGCTCTTTGAGGACCTCCACTTCCTCTCTTACTGCATACATCAAGTGACTCTTTACTAGATCCTGAAACGAATAAGACGGTGTGTGCGTTAGGAGAGCAGCGCAGCACCCGGCCAGGGCTCCCAGCCTGCCCGCTGGAGACGCAGCGGACCCCCGTGCAGAGTGTGACCTCGGGGCCCGGGCAGAGCGGTCCGGACAGCAGCAGGGCCGTGCCGGGGCCGGGCTGTCACCGCCGCTGCCGCCGGGCCCGACACACACGTGCGGCCCGTGCTGGGCAG
>VZTX01001333.1:22727-53698 GCA_013400915.1 Pardalotus punctatus | reverse complement strand
CGGCGCGCGTGCGGGGTCATTTCCTGCGCGGGGCTCAGGCCGCTTCCGGCTGACCCGCCCCGCGGCCTCGAGCGGCGGCGCCCCCTCCCGCCTCCGCCTGGCGCATGCGCGCGGCGCGTGACGTCACGGCGGGGGCGGGGCCCCCTCCCGGGTCTGGGGGANCCCTCCCGCCTCCGCCTGGCGCATGCGCGCGGCGCGTGACGTCACGGCGGGGCCGGGTCCCCTTCCCGTGTCTGGGGCACGTGGGGAGCGGCGCCCGCAAAATGGCAGCGGGGGGTCCATGTTGTGTGTGAGGGCAGGGCTCTGCCCGCGGCCGCGGCTGTGTGCGTGCCGCCCAGTGCGGGTGAAGTACAGAATCAGTGTTGGAAGAGACCTGCGAGTTTGACCTGTGACCGAGCCACCATCATGGCAATAGACCATCGCACTGAGTTGCCGCATCCAGTCTTTCTTTAAACACCTTCAGGGACGGTGGCTCTATCACCGCTCTGGGCAGCTCTTTCCAATGGCTAATCACCCTCTTTGTGAAGTGATTCTTTCTAATGCCCAATCTAAACATCCCTGGCACAGATCAAGACTATGTCTGCTCATCCTGGAAGCCCTTAAATTTAGTCACTTGCACAGCAGGTATCAGAGAATTCTCAGGGTGAAGTGTATCCCCTTCTCAGGCTCCCAGCAGTGCGATGTGTTCTATCTCTTACAGCCATTCCCTGCCTGAGGAGTGCCAGTGCAACCCAAACCAGCCGTGCTCCGGAGGTTTTAGTCACTGGAGAAGACAATGCAATATTTTGGGTGGACAGAAACCCCTCCGTCTCTCACTACCTACAACAACAGTTTCTATGTGGACTGTCCTCTTCCATGGCCCCACCTCTGCTTTCAAATAGGACCTGCAACAGTACAGACTCTCCCTGAAATCCTCACAAGTCCAAGAAAGGGACATTGGCTGTGCTTCCAATACAGAGAGGCTTTGTTGAGACGAGGAAAGTCCCAGCAACTCATTTCTTAGGGATTGAAGGTTGAGTCTTTGTTTCCTCCAAGATTCGGTGCAGGCTGCATGCCATCACACGTAGCTGTGATAGTCACTTTTCAGGCTGCAGCTGCACTTTAATGTGCTTTGAAGCAGGTAGTTCTGTGAATTGCAGAACTAACAAAGCCTGGTGTTGGTCTCGTAATTGGATTCTTTGATGACTGACAAGGCACAAGTTCTAACTGAAGCTTTTCCCCTAATTGGTGCATTTGTAATGTCTCTTTTCATTCTGGTTCTCTTAAGCCTTTTAAATCTCTAGTTTGTACTGTGACCTTTCCCTCTGCAAGGACAAAAATAAAGTCTGTCTCCTGTATTTGGTCTCTTATTTTCATGAACCCTACATGAGTTCTTGGGTTTTCAGATCTCTGCAAGGGACCTTCATTCTTCTCATGGCTTTTCAGCAGAGGTTTAAACCTGGCTCACCCACTTTTTCCTTGATCTTTGAGACAAGCGTAGTGGCTGTAGGTAGGCACAGGAGCAGAGTAGGGCTCATTCCCAAGGATCATGAGCAGAGGGAGACTGCTCTTTCGGCATCCCAAGGTCAAATGCCCTGTTTGAAAGAGAGATGTGCCTGTATATCCTAGGAAAATGTTGTTGTTATCTAGCTTTGGATAATTGGAGGTAGTTGTTTTTTAACTTATTTTAGTTTTTTGGGTTTTTTTTTTCCCCTCCTTTAAGGTCTTCCTCTTTGTGTGAATGATTGATGAAATATTCGTGGAGACAAAAACAGGTGGATTATAAACTCCAGTCTTCAGGACATTTAGGCAGTATATGAGAGATACCAGGGAGGTACAAAATTACAAGTATTTGCTGCAAAATGCTTAACTACATGTTCAGACTGCGGTATCTCTGACAGAAAGCAGTGCAGTGAGGCAGGAGTCAGGATAGAGATCTGCCACAAACTGGGGAAAATATTTTAACCACGATGTTCTTGGTCTGTCCCAGCCATTTCTGTGGGTTCCCTGTGGCCAAATTGTACTGTGAATGGGCCTCTGGGGACAATGCCTTCTGGAAAGGTTGGTGAGGGAAGATCATACGCAAAAGTCTTGTTCTGGAGCTTCTGTTCAAACTGAAAAACCTAGAGGGTAAAGTCGGAGCTGTCAGACTAAAGTCAGCTGCCTATATGATTCTAAGTAGTACTTACATGCAAACTCCAGTGTGATCTCAGTGCTTGTAAGGATAGATAGCAGGGGAGGGAACTCCTGGCTGTCATGGTCTGGCAGACCAGGGGGTCGAGGTCTTCACAAGTGCTCTCAGTGGCTCAGGGTCTGCTGTGCTGTATTCTAGTGGACGTGGGTGAGACACAGGTGCTTTTCTAGGAAGAGAAGGAGGTGTCAGTGAATGAAGTAGATTTGTTCTGTGTACATTTTTAAGTCATACTATTTATCCTTCACTGTAAAACCTCTAAAAAGTTTTCCATGAAAAGAAATTATTTCCATGATAATTGCACTTTCCTTCTTTGGAAGGTTTGTGTAGTATTACTACAATGAGGATTAAGTGAGACATTTCAGTAGTTGGACAGACAGACAATTTGATAGTGAAGATCAGATTGTTGGGGCTCAAAGCTCACAGGGGTACTGTTACACACGTTGTATTACTACAGGCTCAATGAATACAAAGTACAGCAAAGTTATAAAGTGATTCTCCTCTAAAATGCCTACATGAAAAGGCCCCTTCTTACTCTGCAGTTAAGATGCTTAGGTGCATTCTGACTAATTTGACTTGATGGGCTGAAGTAATTTTTACTGGTTTTCTTGCTTGTTAGCCCTGCAGAATTAAAATAGCTCTGAGAGAGGAAGCTGGATATTGCTTCTTCCTCCTGAATTGACAAAATTGTATTCTATGTTTCAGATGTTATAGTGAACAAACCAAAAAGATTGATTGGTAGCTGTCCTTAAAGGAAAACCCTGTTTTGTGCATCAAGGTTTGGGTCTTCATATTGGGCAATGGTGCCAGGGAAGGAAAACTGTGGACACCTTCCCAGGACTGGCAGCTAGCAAAGCTCTGGCTGCCTGTAAGTGTGGACAGAAGTTGCTTGAAACAGTAAATGAAGAACCACCTGAAGTCACTTTTCAAAGAGCCACTACACTTCACAGGCACTGAACCACAGTGAGTCTGATTAACAGCCTGTCTGCCACTTCAAAAGCAGATGGTGTGAAAATGCAGACAGGATATAAAGTTTGATCGCAATAACTCAAACTAATGAGGAGTTCATGCCGTTGCATTCTGACTGAGAACCAGACATCAGAGTTAATAGTAAAAGATTAAAATCCTTAGAAGTGCTGGCGGATACCTATGATATCAGCAATAATAATAGTCTTGGATGACAAGCATCCCTGTGGATCAAAAGGAAAATAGGATACCTGTGTGACTTAACTTATAATTTCATAGTCATGCAAGAGGTTCTTCAAAATTTACAGTAGGGAGAAGCTTGAATTTGCAGCATTTAATAATTAAGAGGGAAGATAGAATGGGGAGTTGCAGAGCAAACAATGAAATGAATGAAAATAGTCATGGATGTGAGAACTGGGATGCCTGTGAAACAATTAGTGGATGTGTTGGATCAAGGGAGGTTAAAGAGAACAATTGAGAAAAACCTTGTTTTTTCACATACACTTTCAGTTTTGAGGCTTTTGTATTCCTGTCCTGTGTGCATTCTGTTTTTTACAATGAAGCAGCTTTTGGAGATTGAGAGCTCATAATGAGAAATGTTGGACCAAGCTAATAATTTTAAAACATAATATGGTATACCTCCAAGAATTTCAGAGAATTCAAGTGAGAAGTAGTGGGGCACCTTGGCTTCTTGGGTTAGGAAGATATGTGGTCCCTCATGGAAAGCTGCCCTGGTACCATAGCTTCAAGGGACACAACACAGACTGTACCCACAATTTTTAAAAAGATGCCAGGGATGAAGCAGGGAAGTAGAATAGTGAAGCTTTTATCTATTTCTTGAAAGCTGGTTGGAATGGTAATTAAAAAGATGTCAAAATACCTGGAAGATCCTGATAACTGAGATTAATTCTTTAAGCAAAGAGAATCTCATAAATCCTCTTCTCAGTTTTCGGGATGTGTCAACAAAGAAGTTAATAAAAGAGAAACATTTAATCTGATATGTTTAGATTTTTAAAAAGCTTTTGAGACTGCTCCACAAAGGCAGGATCTTGATAGGGAAAAGGGATTACTAATGGAGGTCACTTTGGGGCTTTATCTTGTTTCATATTTGAATTCATGGCCTTGGCATAAATAAAAAGAGCATTTGGATGAAATTTGCTGATGGCACAAGGACAGAATGATCAGAATGTTATAAATGAATACTGAAAGATGGATGAAATGAAATCTTGGATGAAATTTGGGTATGCAAAATTTACTACCATGGATATAGGGACTAATAGCTTTTGTTCCTGGGAACTCACCAACTGGAAATGAGAGAGAAGGAGAAAAAAGGATCCTTGAGTATTAGCTGGTCACACACCATGAACTGCTAAAAGGTAAATGGTATCCAGAAAAGTATCACAAAATATTCTGTTTTAAATGTCTCAAAGAGAATATTGTGAATAATTCTGATCAGTCATTTTTAATAAAGATTCATTCAAATGGAAACAGGTGTAAGAATGGCTTTTAGGACCTTCTGGACAATAAAGATCCTATCCCCAGAACTTTGGTTAAAAAATTTTGCCTAGTAAAATGAAGGGTGGGAAAGGATCTGATGGCTGTCCAGAGACACAACTGATGGTGATCAACAGATAAAGGAGTTTTTAATTGGGAGGATGCTACTCATTTAAGAACAAATATGTTGCCCAAAGTGAGGGTGAGCAGTAGGAAACAAAACTCCAGAGTGAACTCAGGACTTTTTAAAATGTCCTTCCCTAGAATGAACTATACAGGGAAGGTGAGTGGGCAGCATGACTGTATTTGAAATTCAGTCTCAACAGTGGGATTGCAAGGGCTGATGTTACCCTTGTGGGGTTTAAATTAACCCTACAATAATCATAGACATGAGATTTAATCACCATTGAGGACAATGTTGTATGAATGCTCTGGAGATGACACAGAAGTCTGCTCTCAAATAGGAGACTTCAGGAAATGGTGACATGAGTGACTAAGGCATATAAAAACTCTGAAACACTGGAAAAACTGAGATTGCTATTTTGAAAAGGAGAGACATAAAAGTGGACAGATAGTTTATAAAATAATTGCTGGAGTAGGAGAAGTAGAGTTAGCTTCTGTTCTGCCTGTATCATATATATGGGAACAAAAGGACCACTCAATGAAACTGGGAAGTGAAAATTGGGAAGCACTTTTCCATATCATGAGATTACACTGGAGAATTCATCACTGAAGGAAGTTGTTGAGTCAAATGCTTCACAAGCTTTCATAAAGGACTGGAAATTTATATTGCTGTCATGAGTATCTAGTGCTGCCATCAGTGACAATACAATTGGAGCAGGAGTATTTGCTAGGGTTATGTCCCCACAAGCCATTGAGAGGGTCTGAGGGGGAACATCCTAGCTATGGATGCCAAATTATCTGTTAGGTGACTGATGCCCAGGAGAGACAATAGCAAAGAATGTCCCAAGGATGGGTGAGTCACACTGAAACACAACTGAATTTAAAATGAAGATACAGAGCTCGAGAAGGGGACTGAAGAATGTTTCCTTTCATGGACAGTCATTTGCTGGCCTACTCTTTCACTCAGCCTGAGGTGGAAACAGGAAAAGGAAGCAGCCATTAAACTTAATGCAGTTTCTTGTCTGGACTATTAAAGCTTTCTGATCTGTCCACATTTGAAAGCACAACGTACTTCTTCAAATGGTGTTTGCCTTTGGCCAGACACGATCCTAATTAATTGCCAAGTTTTTTAACAGTATTTCTAGTTATGTTCTAAAGTTGTTGGTTTGTAGAAATAGCAGGATCAGATGCCCTTCTGTCCAAGGAATGAGGAACTGGGACAGTTGTGTTCCTGTGCATAATCAGAAGATTTTTGTCTCAAATGTTTGAGGAAACACAGAATAAATATACGGGACAAAAAGTATTTATAAAGGCTTTTGTAAGGTTTTCAGTGCATTTCTGAATGACTGCTGTCCCAAAAATACTGTCCCTTCTTAAGGAGTCTGTGTCAGGGAGAAAGATTACTTGATACCTGGTAGCAAATTGGCAAGAAACATTTGCAGAGTCCCTAAACACCAGTAGGCTTGGTTCAATCTGTGAGCTTTGAAATCTTAACATGAATCATTCTTACTCCTTCGTAAAAATTTGTGTGAGCCAGTGGTTCTGCTCTGGGTTGCTTAGAATGGTGTTGCTGAGGTTGTGACATGCAGTCAGGGATGATGCAAAATATCCAGAGGTAAGCTAGTCTGCAGCCTCTAGAAAAGTTATTGTCAGCAAGACGAGTAGCCATATACCCAAAATGACCAGTTCTGGCCTGGAAGACTGGTTTACCATTTACTGGATTTAGAACAACTCTGCTTTCCCAGCTCCAGCTTTGTAGTGATTTTTGCCATATGCAAGTCAGTAGGTAAGGGATGCAGTGTGAGAGGTACTTGTATTTCCCAGTATTTTCTCTTCAGTTCTTGATAGGCAACACAAGATTTAAGGAAACTCTCCTTTCCAGCTGTGAAAGAATGTGGAGATCATCTGTAGATTAAGCTCTGGGAACAAGGAACTTTATGTTAAGCATTCAGATTAACCTGGCTTTGTTTCAAATCAGCACTGGCTTTGGTTCTTTTAGGGAGACTTCATGTCTGGGATCAAATCAGTGGCAGTTGTGGGGAAGAGCACAAATGTGGTAGAGCAATGCACTTGACCTATTAACCAGTGTTTCCAGTAACCTGGATCCCCCAAACCAGCAACAAGCTCTAATTTCTAATTTTCTAGAGGCAAATAAAGAAATATAATAAACTTGACTCTGTCATCATAGTGAATCAAACATTACATGTAGAGACACGTTAGTGAAAGATTTACTTTGAACCTAAACTGCATTAGTCTCTTGACCCAAATTATTTTGGTACCATGCAGAGAGCCTGAAGTAATTGGACCACATGAAAGGTGAAGAAAGTGTCAATAAATTGGCTCAATGGCTGTTCAGAGAGTAAGGCTCACTCTGGCAGTAGATTAAACTTCTCTGGTTCTGAGGCTGCTGGGCATGGAGTGGCCATATTGTTAAAAACTTACCCTCCAGTAACAGTCTGGCTGCAAGCAGACTTCCTTCTGGAACATTCCTTCCCATGTGCTGACTTCTAAGCTGTGTACAGAACTGTAAGGACAATTTCTAGTGGGCTGCTAACTATACTTTAAAGATCAAATTTTAGTGGGGAACACTCCCAGCCACCATTTAATTTACTAGTGCTATTGTGTAACCAACTAATCTCTTTCACAAAATAGTGTACCATGACTGAAGATCTGTTCCTTGCCTAAACTGTAAAAAAAACATTAACATTCTCAATAAAATCCTGTGTCTGTGAAGTTTATAGAGGCTTCTGTGTCTTTCAGACCCATGTGATCCACTGCCACCATACAGTGGTGGGATGTGGTTTCCTCATTTTGGAGCAGAGTGCTGGACTGACAGGTCGATTGGGCTGCCTGTGTTTGTGGTGTGACTCTAGTGCCTGCCTCTGCTCTGTGGCCTGAGGTAAGAGTTGTGAATGTACTGAACATGAAGATGAAACATGAAGCTGTAGAGAGCTGGATGAGAAAATCACTGCCAGTTATGAGCCCTTCGAACACTTAAGCTTCCTGTCTTGAAGTGTATGTCAGAACTGATGTAGAGCATAAAAAAATAAATTAACTAAAGTAAAGGATGTTTACAGCTGCACCGGGATTTTCCATTCAGTCCGTGTTGGAAGTGGGGCTGCTGCATTGCAGAATTCCTTTCTGGGACCATGCTGAGGATCACAGTACTGCCAGATATCCTCATAGTCCTTCTGCTTTTGGTTTAATGTTGTAAGTGCAGCTTCTGCTCGCTGCGCCCTCCTGGGATCTAAATAAAGGATTAAAAGCAATGCCTCACCTTCTGCGTGAAGGGCTGGTTTGAGCCCTCACCCACGCCCTGTGTCTGGCAAGCAAGAGCACACACAGGAGACTGGGTCAAAACCAACCTATGAGAAAGATGAACAGCACCAAAACAACATCAGTGGTCATCGTTAGCTTTATGTGGCATGGGAAGGTTCAGCTCTGAGGTGGGGCTAGTGAAGGAGCTGCTGCGCTTGCTCAGATTATTTCACATGGGGCAGAAGCTGATGCTGGAGCAGCAACATGGAGCTTGAGTGTGGCTGGCAGCTCCTGGGATTTCATCAGCTAAGTTACTTGGGAGTGACAAGATGTCATGAGTCATCCCTGCCTGTGGGAACAACAGAGTGGGAAACTCTCTGTGAGCTCTCTGCCTGACTGGTAAAAGCAGTTTGTTGGAGTTTAGGCAACATGGTCATGAAGGAGGCTGGGTGGTTCCAGCAAGCAGATGTGGCTCGGCTGGAGCAAGGGCAAGAGCAAGACTGGCATGAGGGAAGGCACAGAGGCAGGGCTCAGCTTAAGCAGGAGAAAAAACCCAGGACTACGATCAAATGCCATTAGGATGTCCTGCTTCTGCATTGTTCATGCAGTCCAATGGTTTGGTGCCCTCCTTAAAGGGGAAGGGAATTATTCTCTACCAGAGAGTAGTGAATTGACCAGAGGGTGAATCTGTGGCTACCTTCAGAAATGCTGGTGCTGCAGTGTAAGCCAGGCTCCAGCAGAAGCTGCAATATTGCCCACAAAAGGAACATGTCAGGGCAAACCATCTGATGAGAGAACTCTGTCTTTCATGAGGCCTCTGCCCCTAAGCCAGAGATGGGATGGGGCCCTGGGCTAGACAGGGAGTCTTAGGATGGCTTCTGGTTCATATGTTCCTAGATAAGCAGGGGTGCAATCCTGCAAGGAGATTTCTGCAACAGGCAGATGGGGTTGGTAATTGTACATTCATTAACTGACCAACTGTGGATGACTCATTCAACAACTCTCAGAGGCAGAGGGAAGATTTCTAATTTAGGGTGAGCTAAACTGCAGGGTTTAGAGGTTAGGAGAAAGTCTTGACTACAGCATGTGGAGTAGTCAAGAAAATTGCTAGTGTTTAATTAAAAACTGTGGAGAACACTTGCAATGGCAGGTATAACCAGGAATCTATATATCAAATCAAATCAAATCAAATCAAATCAATGCAAATCTAATAGCATTAAAATTCTCCTCTGTTCCCTTTTAAAGTGAGGAAATTTTGATGTGGCCCAAGTAAAGACCTGTTCAATAAACAGTCACAGACTGATTTAGGTTGGAAAGGACCTCTGAGATCATCTGGTCCAACCTTGATCACCACCTTGTCAACTCGACCATAGCACTAAGTGCCATGTCCAGCTGCTTCTTGGATACCTCCAGGGGTGTCTCCAACACCTCCCTGGGTAGCCCATTCCGATGGAGGAGAACAAGTCCCTCTCAGAGGATAGTGGGGCGTGGATCTTAGTAATTTGTCTACACTTCCAAGTGCTCTTCAGTTGCCACCAGATGGCAATAGAAATCCGTTTCAGCGCAGCAGGATCCTGCAGACACTGCTCACTTCCAGCTGCTTTCCAAAAAAAGAGGGAAGCTGACGTGATTTTGTCGTCACTAGGCACGTACGCGACGGCTTTCGATGAAATCGGGTCCTTGAGGACAGCGAAGGGGTGGTGACTGTCGAGCTGAGGCTCTGCTGGCTGCTGGTGGGCTGGTGGTGGGCTGGTGGCCTGAGCCTCAGAACTGCGGGCAGCCCCTGCTCATGGTTCAAGAGGAGCGAGGATGTGCCAGCCCACACTGCAGTCAGCCTCTGGTGGCGATGCAGATGTGATCTCGGTGACCCAGAAACAGAAATAGCTGGGGGTCAATTCAGGGCAGGCATTGGGAGAGATGATCAGGCTTTGAGCGGGCCCCGAGAAGCACCAGAGTGGGGAGCAGAGCAGTCCAGTTTGGGGGGGATGGCAGATGAAGGGGGGTGCAGGGCTGCTCGGGCACCCAGAGCTGGCAGACTGAGTCACGCTGTCACTGATGTGGGATTTATCCTCCCATCAAAATTTGTTTTCTCTGGCAGCCTCGGTCATCATTTTGACCTCAGATGACTTGAGCACAGTTGCCATGGGAACTGGATTGCTCTTCTCTCCATCCCCTCCGCTTATTGTCTCTGACAAGCAGCTAGATGTTCGTCAAACACGACAATAAATCAGCCACCCCCCTGTGCCCTCTGCCGCGGAGCAGCGGCTGGTCCTGCCTGTCCCTGCCCTCCTGTTCTGCAACAGGTGAGGGAAGCGCTGCCAGATCTCAGCTCTGCTTGCCCCTACCCCCAAGCAGGAGCACACACCGCTTAGCGAGCCCTGCCTGAGTGAGCGGCTCAGCTGGTTTCCTGCGGCAGCAGGCTCATTTTTTTTATCCCATAAATAGCTGTCCGGGTGCATCACTGCACACCTCACAGCCTCGGCTCAGAAGCAAGCAGCGTCAGACAGCGAAGTGACGGCAGGAAACGGAATCCCTAAAAATGGCATTCTCCTGTCCAGGATTGGCAGGGCTGAGCTTGCGAAAGAGGGGTTTCCCCATCACGCACACAGCTAATGGAGCTAATAGAGCTAATTTAGCTAATTCTGAGACAGGGGCCGGCTCATCTGCCAAGTCCTGGCAGCGTTACAGCCATTCAGAGAAAGCGAAAAGGAAGAGAAAGGGAAGAAGGAAGAAGGAGGGGGAAGGAGGGCAGACTGGTGAGGGAAACAGGGAAAGATGGAGTGGGTGGAAGAACTGGGGCGAGGAGCGGCATCAGGGTGGATTGACTTCGGGAGCAGCTGGAAAGCTTTGTGATGGGGACCAGAGAGGAGGGTGGGGCACAGCCAGAGGTGGGAGTTTTGGGGAATGAACGTGTTGAAATGAATGCTTAGCCAGATTTAAGTAACCCAGAAAAACCATCTGAAACTTGTAGCTAAAAACAAGATAAAGGAAATTTGTAGTTGCAAAAGGATCTAGAGATGGGAACCTTAGAAAAAATGAGACTTGGCTGTAAGCCTGAAGTCTTATGGCATAGGAAGGAAATTCAACACTCATACAAGACATGACGTACATTGCAGAACCCCTGCAACAAAACAACAAGAGCTCTGCTGTTGCCAAATAGTGCCTTCTATATTGCACTGTGTACAGAAAGGCTCTAGGAAATTTTACAGATCTGTGCACATCTGGGGAGCAGGCCAAGAAGCTCCTGCTGCCTGCTAAACCAAGATCATACATCAGTATTTAAGTACAAAAGGATACAGCAAAACAAATAACTCTTTTCCATGCTATTTAGCATTATCCATAATACATTATAGATACATGTGCCTACATGTTGTTTTGTCAATGACCTGGCCTTTTGGGGCTTCCTGTTTATCATTCTCTTGTAGCTTCTGCCCTGTTCCAACAGCAGTGAGGTAAGAAAATCTAAGCCACTGGAGGAGATGGTTAGGTGCCATAAGGAGACAGGAATGTTGCAGTATATTTGTGTGCATTTCAAGACATAAAAGACCTACTAATTGACCTTAAAGTTGAATGAGTAACACAAAATAGATATCTAGAACTGAGCAATAATTCAGCCATCCTCAGCCCCTGAAGAACGCTGCAGTTCAGCAAACAGAGGTGGTTCAGTTGCTCACCCAGGTCGCATTTGTGTCCCAGGACAAACCGGGGCAGTCTGGAGCCCCCCTTCCCCTGCACTCGGTGCCCTGCCTGGGGCTGTGCACACCAGCCAGCAGAGGGGAGTGCTGGAGTGAGCGGGATCCTGTTGCACAGTCCAGTTTTTGCCAGCACCTTCTTGTTCCTGGGTACCAAAAGCACAAGTGGGAAGGTGGACTCGGGCCTCCTCCTTTTTCTTGATATTAGCTCTTACTCAGCCCTATCTGTAACCTTTTGCCTTCATGCTTTCACTTCAGTTTTATTTTCTAGTCTCAGTTTTGTTCCCTCTCTGCCTCCCTGTATGATTAGCCACAGCCTTACTGGATCATGGCCTCGCCTTATCCATATCTAAAACGGAAAATAAGTTCTTTGTTCTTCTGGGAAAAAAAAAAAAGTTTTTGACTTTGAGGCAGGAGTGATATACTTGGAATGAGAAGCAAGAACGTATTAACATAAACACATTTGAAGGGGAAGCAGCTTGTATCCTGTTTAGGGCAATGATCAAGTTGTGAAAAGGAGCTTTTTTTTGGTCATAAAGTGAGGAAAAATAGGTAAGTTTCAAAAGATAATGACCAGAACAAAACTGAGGAGAGATTCTTGGAAAGGATATCAGAAACTGATAAAACCTGATAACTATGCAAATTGATAAATCAGTGTTTCACTGATTTCTTGCCTCAATTAGGATTGTTAACACCACTTAAAAGCCAGTCTGCTGAGTCCATATCAGGCTGGTTAAATGACCACATTATCCTTTGTGGCTAACATCACACCTTAAGCTCAGTGTATATTAACTCAGAGAGAAAGAGGAGGAGGTAGGTATTGGAAAAAATGAGGCTGGAGAGAAGAAGGGTGATGGAGAAGAGAATGCATAAAATAGCTGTTGCAAAGGCAAAGGAGATGTGTAATGTGTGCAGATGATGGGCAGTGCTGGGTACAGAGCAGAGCACAGAAGTTTGGGGTGAAAGGGGACAGGAGAGCAAGTACATGGCAGATGCGAGAGCATGAGGTAAGAAGGGGAGGCTGTGGGATCCAGTTGCACATTTTCATCATGTTACCTGTCTTGGAGCTTTCGCTGTGAAGATGGTAAGGTGAAAGAGAACTGAAGAAGTGCCAGGAATTTCAGTTACCGTGGAGGTGGGGAGCAGGGGATAATGGGATTATAAAATTAGAAGGCTTGAAGTCTATTTCCAGGTCTGGCATGACTGATCCATGTCATATGGCAAGGGCATTAAATAACTCTGACCTTTGTTGGGAATATTTGTTGCTGCTGCTGTGGAAGTTTCTCTGTGCAATCTTTAACATGCTGTTCTTAGTAAAGGACTTAATGACAGATCAAGGCTGACTTTATCTGGAGAGATAATAATATGCCCAAGAAGATCCCCTTGTTCTAAGGCCCTGCTGGCTACAATGGCTCATGTTGTCATTAAACCTATCTGTACCTAACTTATGAAGGGAAATAAACTGGTGTACAGCTCAGGGGGATAATTATTCTGCTATGACTATCCTTAAATATGTTTCTATACAAAATAAAAACTACCTCAATCAGTAATAAGTGCCCTGCTTTCAAAGTAAATTTTAGTCTGGAAAAGAAGTGTAGAACTTTGAAACAATATGAATAGCAAAACCAGATCATACAACTATCAAAATAAACCATTCACTGTGAAACAGGCTGATAAGAGATTTTTATAACAGATCTGAGATAACATGACTCACATGAAAAACTAAAAGAGGAATTTGTTTACCCTTCTCAAAAGCTGCCCATTTGTGACCTACACTTCAACAAATTTAGGTAAAAAGCTTAAAATGATCCTATGCACAACAGAAGAGTCACATTTTCTGTGTTTGTTTGTCCTGTGAAGGGGTTGAAGGAAGCACTGTCAGGAGAACCCATCATGCTTTAGCATGTTCACAGATACCAACGCTCCTTGTCTGAAAGAAGGAAAACTGTCAGCCTTTTACAAAGTTCATGAGTCAGAGTAATGCCCAAGTAGTCACATTTGTTGTATATACATAGAGGCAGAGTTCTTGTCCCAGGTGGATCAAGTCAGGATACTTGGATTGCTTCAGCTATGAACAGAAGACAACGGGAAAGCTTTAAAGAGGAGGAAGTGCCCTATCGTGCTTCCAGGTTTTCCTAGATGCATTTCACTATGCCCTTTGGCCATCCCAGAAGCACTGGGGAACTGCTGCAGCTTACTTGTGTTTAAAGAGCCAGCCTGAATCTGCAGGGTCAGTGGTTTTGTCCCTCCAGCCCCTCTGGGGAGCAGGGAAAGGACAGCAAACCAAGGGACCTTGCGGACACTGCATCTGTCCAGGATTGCTGGTCTCAGGTTAGTGTTGGCATGCTGGCTCTGTCCCTGTGACAGGGACATCCTCTCGGCAGCACCTCTGCCCCAGCCTCTTGGCAATGAGTGAGGCAGAGGGAGAGCGCAGGTGAGGGGGAAGGAAAGGAGGTCCTGTTGGTCTGATCTTGGATTGAATCTGAGACCCAGCAGTGCTAGAGTCTGGGTTACTGCCTTCAGCGTAGCCACATTCCAGTTCCCTTGGCCTTTTCACCAGGATGAGCAGTCCTGTTTGCCCAGTGCTTGTGGGTGGGCAGCAAACAGAGGCTGTTCCAGGGGACAGGTATAAAGAGATCAGCCCTGCTGTTCCTCACAGTGGGAGAAGATCTGGGAACAGAGGGAGATGGCACAGCTGATGTGCTGATTCAGATGTAGCTCCTCCTTTTGATGTGCTGCCTTTCACCTTTTCCTCAGTGAGGTGAGGCTGGCAGGCTGTGTGGAGGTTGGAGATCAGACCAGGTCAGCTGAGACTGAAGCCTGGGGGGTATCACAGTCTCCAGAGCAGAGCAGGAGGTGTTGCCCTGAGGAAATTGCTTAGAAAATGGGAGAGTAATTGCATGTGAGGGAGCTAGGGAGGCAGTGGAAGAAAATGTCATCGGGCAAGTGGTGAGGGCAAAGATTTCATACGGTAACAGAGCTCCTCCACAAGGATTACCTGAGTGCATAACAGAGGGATGCTGCAGGCAGAGGGGGCCCCAAGGAAAGAGGCTTGTAGGAAAGCTCTTGTAAAGTAGGAATGACAGAAGTGGTATCTGGGGTGAGCAGATGCAGACTTGTCTGTGTTGGATTGCTGTGTTTAGTCTCTAGCCAATTTTTCAGGTTGTGATAACTTGTGTTTGCA
Source organism: Pardalotus punctatus (assembly GCA_013400915.1). NCBI lineage: Eukaryota > Metazoa > Chordata > Aves > Passeriformes > Pardalotidae > Pardalotus > Pardalotus punctatus. The sequence continues at coordinate 38,811 of VZTX01001333.1, read as the reverse complement.
GGATTTGTGGACTGGGTGGGATAGGTGACATCTCCCATTCTCATTGAAAGGGAGTTTAATTTATTGTTGTATTAGTTTGAAAACAAACTAGTGGGAGATTGCAAGTCGGGATTAAAATTTAATAGGAAAATTAAAAATAAGTGTAATAATACAAGGTAAAAAGCCCTGACAAAGTCAGAAACAACCTGACACCCTGCTGGGGTGGTGGTAGCAGTCCAAATGAAGTAGTTCAGTTGAAGCCATGATCCTGTGGAAGGTCTGGCCGTCTTCTCCTGACAGTCCAGTGGTAGCTCTTGTCCTCTGAGAACCCAACAAACAGAGCTTACTTGGGCACTTCAAGGCCAGGTTATATCCAGGTGGGAATGCTTGGCTCCTCCCTCGTGGGTGGAGCATCTCACAATAGGATAGGGTCAGTCCCTGAGTCATGTGATGGGTTCTTGATGGCCCATTGTCTGTTATCAGGGGTGAGTCATATCAGGAGAAAACAGCTAATGCCCCACCACTGGTGGCAATAGAACACTAAATACATCTCTATTGTAACCTAGGACAATTGTTCACTTAAAATGCTGTGCTCTGTCTTCATTTCACATGGGTGGAAGTTGGCAGATTCCCAGTGTCGGGTCACAAAGTGAGGCAGCTCTGGTAGGGCTCCTGCAGGCAAGGTGGGGATACAGGGAACACAGAGTGAGTGGCACACAGTACTGGAATGCCTTTCATTGCTGCCAGGTGTGGCAGCACCCTTCCATCTGGGGAAGAGCCAGCGAGAATTCAGGGCTATTTTAAGATCCTCCCTATGTGGATAAAATCCACGTCTGCTCCCTGTGCCCTACTCCCACTGCTTAATATGCCCCCCATGTCTGGTGCACATATGCACTGGTTCCTATTCTGATTGTGCCTTCCTGCTTGACGGGTGACAGAAAGGGGTAGAGAGGCAACAGAAGAGGAGGATAAGCTGTTTCATTATGTAAATAGGGAATAAGTCACCTGCCTTACATGATGAAAACCAGCTTCAAGTGGAAGTTTGAAAGAGAAAATATTCCCCATCAGAGATTCTGCCTGTAGAATTATCTTGGACACCATCACTGGTTTTGGGGAGAGTTGAAATTTAACTGCCCAGCAGCTGAGCCTGTGATAGGAGAGAAAACAGAGTGGAACTGGAAAAGTTGGTACCTGCTGGGGATAGTGGGCACCATTTATTGCCTGAGAGCCACGTGTGTTTGTCATCCGCATCTCTCTGGATCTTAGCAGCCTTTTTGTAAGAAAACAGAGCACCCAAAATTACCTCCCTGCTGTCTTCTGGGCACCTTGAAAACTGATGGATGGATGGGGCTTGGGCAGGTTTAATGTCCACACCTGCTGCCTGGCAGGAGGAGACAGCTGATCTCCACAGAGCACGCTAAACTCTTATAAACCTGCTTTGCCACAGCAGTGTACATCAGGTCCAGATATTAGGTGATTAGGGAGCCAAATTTAGAGACTGAAAAGGTTGTACAGTATTCAAGCATGTGATGTTGTGTCTCTGTGACTGGCAGGTCTTTCACTGCACCTTAAGCCACTGAGGTTTGGTTTACCCTTTTGAATGTTGTGGGAGGGAGAACAGGCCACAAGGGCTGCAAGGATAGGTTGCGTTTTTGGTGTCTTTTTCAGTGTTAGCTTGGTCCTCACTTATGTGTTGGGAGGAGGCAATCTGTCTGTTTAGGAGCAATGTCACAGTACTCAGCAGCTCTTATTCCTCTCAGTAAAAGTAAGAATATGCTTAGGCTTACAAAGGCTGTCTCATCAATACTTCCATGCTCTGTGCAGCATTTTCCCAAGGGCTGTATCCTAACTTCTTTTGGTATAAACACCAGTGAGTGGCTTTGTTTTTCTTCCTAGTTTAGGAAGAGACAACCCATTCCCAGTCATCTGAACACAAAAATTTGGTGCGTGACTCTAAAGGTCATTTTCTTGTTTCTGGTCTGGGCTAGATGGACAGAATCTGACATGTGTATGTTCCCCCGATAGCATCAGCTGTGCACATTCCCAGCAGGCAAGTGAGGGTTTATGATCCATAACTACACTTTCTTGCTTCCCAGAAAATTGTTTGTTGGTGCCAGAGGCTTCAAGTAAGTAAAGGAGCATGAAATCAAGAATGAAAACAAGCAACACTGAATATATAGCACTTGTAGTGGCTCTGTTTAGCAGACCTAGCAGCTGCCTGTGTCATGGTCTCTGCTTTTAGTCCAGAGGGAGACTGTGGATTGCCTAGCTGGTGAAGAACTGGTCTGGGTCTCTGGATATTGGGGATTGATTTATGGCTCCATCACAGATCTTCTCTTGGGCCAAACAGTATAATCACTACATGTCAGGTTTCCATATCAGCAAAACAATACTACTTTTTTTCTCTTATGTATGTAGGCCTTGAGATAAGTCTTCAGGATATAGCTCTCTCTTACTCTTTTTTTAGTACATACAATGCTTTCTACAGTGTCATCCTGATTTAAGTTGGACCCTTTAGGAGGACTAATTAATCCTATTAATAATGCATCTCTAGCTGGCTCCAAGCTCTGAAGATCATGTCATCAGTAGTTTCATTTGTTCATTCTGCAATAGTCTAAGCTCTGTGGGGTAAACCCTGGAAGAATCAGAGGAGTGGCTGCCATGGGAAAATAATTCCACATCTTTCACTGAGCCTGGCACAGAATGGAACGGAATTCAGGGAGACTTGGGTCTGCTATATGAACATCAGATAATGGAAACAGTGGTCAGACATTTGTTTTACTACTACATTTCACTTCACAGTTTAAGGTGTTCCCAGAAATCTTGCATCAATGCTTGATCAGGAATCAGTTGCAGATAAATATGTTATTCAGAGAGTTTTGAGCTTCACTGCATTTTTAGGTCAGTTCAGGATTTAGGGTCTCATGTGACTAGCACATTGTCTTCTCTGTCTGATCCAGTGATTCTTCTGAAAGGCTAAAGAATGCGTTATCTGATAAGTCTTTGGACCTGTTAAAGGTGGTTTGGCTCAGGGTCCCCAATTCCCAGGGAAACCTGAACTCTTGGCATAGGGTAGCTGAGTGGTTGTGGTTCCCTGTGCCTTTGTGACAGGAAGAGCTGCACTTAACATCAGGGATTGTGCAGGAGATATTTCTTAACCAAGAGACTCTTTGAAGATCTGAAAATTACTGACTTGCTGAAGTTGTGATCTTTCACCCAACAAGAAAATCCTTCTGCAGGCAGTGGAGGAATCCTGAACACATTCTGTCCTTGTCACTCAGTGCTGCACTAATTGCTTCACTGGACACAAAAATGCTGCAAGAACATACTTCCCTTACACTGTCATGCAAACTTCTGAGAATCATAATATCTATCACCTACTAGAAAGAGATATGTTTCTACATCAGACATCTTTAAAAAATTTCTCCTTTTCTTAGTTTTTATTACATCATTGTACTTTCTTTCACAAATACATTTATTTTGGCCAGCTACTCCTTTCTTATATTGTCTTAACCTGTACCTTGGTTTTCTCTTTCTTTTTCAGCCCATTTTCTGTAAAAGAGATATTTCCTTCCCCCTTTTTTGCTTCAATTTTTCTCAATCTCTTTTTCTGTTTCCTTGCCTCAGTCACTGAGCTGCCACAAGAAGATCTAGAAAAACAGACAAGAGTTAAAATTGCAGAAAAGAAGTGTTACAGTGGCTGTAGTGCCAGGACACTGACTGGAGCTAAGAATTAGGTGTAAACAGGCTGCACTCCACCACTGCTTGTTCTTTGGACAAGTTTTTTGGAGTGCTTGTTAGTTAAGGCAGACTTCAATACAGTGGCTTATGGATCTGAAATGGGATAGTGGCAGCATTCAGGCAACTACACCTAAAAAAAGCGTTCCAAAAAAACTACACTCAATGACCATCATGTGCTAAAGGCAAATTTTTGACATTGCTTTATTTCTGAAAATACTGTTTGCATCCCTGTGAGAGATCAGACATGACATGGAATGCAATGGTGATTAGTGTGTTTTCATTTAAAAAAGCCTCCATAGGAAGCCTGTCTCACCATTGGAGGCAGCAAGAATGCTGGAGACCCTAAGAAGTTAGTGATTGCAAATTCTGGGTCAGGAAGTGGGACACATCCCCATACAAAGGATAATTAGGGATGCATGGGGTGTAAGGCAGCCTGATTCCCACCTTACTTGGCATAGGTGCAGAAAGCAGGTGATCTTGGCTCCTGGTCTTTTTTCACCATGAGCATGTTCAAATTTATTAGGCAGAGCACATGTATACTCTAAGGACTAAAACAGGTGGTTTTGAGACCTAATCAGGCATTCAGAGCAGTGTGGTGAGTGGGTTTTTCCTTCCATAGCAACTTGTGGATACATGAACACCATGTCTAGGAATGTAGAAAATGGGTCCCTTAATGGAGGAGCTGAACACTGGTCTCTTGTTCTGGGGTATTGCACTAACCACAGAGCTACCCTCTCAGTGGAGAGAAAGCAACTACTAAATAATCTGCTATTTTTTTAGAGGTAAAGAGAGGGGTGAGTGCAGGTTCAGGAAAGCAGAGTTTGCAGACTGCCCATCTGAAGGAAGGCACCTCTCAGCAGTTCTGACTACTGCAGTAACCTGGAGAGTGCCAGGATTTACTATTTTCTTTTCTTTCTTTTTTTTTTTTTTTGGCTCCTTCTGGGCTCTTGGTTTCCATTTAAGGGACTGAGAAAGTCCCAGTGCTGCAGTGCTCAGCATCTGTGGCATCTCAGACTGGGATCTGCTTTTTGTTTCTCTCAGTTCTACATCTGATAAAGGCTCTTTCCTTCTTTCAGTAGGGTGCTGTGAGAAATCAAGACTGTCAGATGTCCAGATCCTACAGTACTCCAGGAGTGGTGCCATGTGTATATGCATTGTGGATGGGAGGGTGTGTGCAATTAGTGACATATTTTGAAGCACCTGACATATTGTTCTGTGATCCCCTGAAGACTAAGAATCTGGCAAGATGCTGCCCTATCCCACATCAGGTTCCAACTGGCTGTACCAGAAGTACGTGTAACACAGCAGTCCTTCAGTTTGGGGGACTTTAGCTCAAAGGCACAGTCTCTGACATCACATCTAAATTTCAGTGCTGAGTCTCACTCAGCCAGGTCCCCTTTTTTTTTGGCATGTTTTGTTTCTACCTCCTAAATTCTCCTGTTGTATTTCTGAGTGGAGGATGTGTGGATGTCTTGACAGGAGATGCCTGCTTCTTGCTCTTACTCCTGAAAAATCTAATTCTGTTTTGTCTGTCTCTTCACACTCCCATTGCCAGGGAGATTCGGTTTTCCAGGGCGGATGTCTGTCAGACTGACTGCTGTGAGGTATTCACTTCTTTAGAAATTCAGCTGCCTAGGGATCTGAGATATGCACATACATATGTGTGAATAGGAGGGTCAAAATGAGGATTATGAGGAGGGACGCTGTGATACGATGTGGGAAGGCCTTGAGGAGCTTTTCTGCAGCCCAGAGGAACACACAAGCAGCATGGGGGACCAAGGGGCCTCTGCAAAGCAGATGAGTGCAAGGAAAATGACACTTAATGTCCTCCAGCTGCCTAAAGTACAGTCACTCACCATATCAATGCTCTTCAATCTTTGTCCGTTTGAGGTTTCCACGTGTGGTACTGGCTGTGTCTGCCAGAAAGTCTGCTTTACATGGCCTCCCTCCTTCCCTCCAGCCTGGCACTGGCACAGCTGATAGCAGGGCTGCTGTACTCCCCTAAGTGCTGAGGACGTGAGAGACTGCATGAGGATGCAGCCCAGCTCCCTCGGGCCACCTGCTGCCTCCCAAAAGGCTGATGGCACTAATCAAGGACAGAGAAGGGCAGCTCCCCACCCCCACTCATGCTTTTAACCCTCTGGGGACCATGACATCCTTTCACAAGGGACCTTGGGATGCAACTGAGGGATTGCAGCAGCAGAGGCTGGAGGAGGAATAGGGATGCACATGCAAAGAAAAATGATGGGGGAAAGGAGGAACCGCTGATGTGAAGGGCAAAGAGGAAATACGTGTTGAGGGGGGAGCCTACAGAAAGAGGCACACTGCTTGGAAACAGATATAGCAATAGGGGAAAGGACAGATGGAGAAACCACAAGGAGATGGAGGCAGACTTGAAGAAAAAAGAAAGAAGGGGAAAAGAAGAGAGTCAGCCTGAGAGGGTGAAGGCACAAATACAGGAGGTGCTAAGAGCTGGCTAAAGGAGGGTTATGTAACATACTGAAACCAAGGCACTTGGCCAGTGGGTGCAAACACCAATTTTGGGGCAGAGTTTTGTAGAAGGGGAACTACTGAGGTTTAAAGTTGATGCTTGCTGGGGAGAAAACCACCGGCTGAAGATACAAAGTTTAAAGGCTGGGTGGATTCCTCAGTTTTCCCACCTGGATGGTTTCCCCTGTACCTCCCCTGATTACCATTTTTATGGCTCTGTCAGTCGCCAGGGATACTGGACTGGCCAACATGTAGTCCCTGCCTTATGACTCCTTGCTGTCCTAGACCTGCCATGTCATTTCTTTAGTTCAATTTCTGAGCTGGGGAATGGCCAGTTCTACTTATCTGTGTCATCAACAGAGGAATCTACACTCTTCCTCATGCATCTAGTCTCTGCTTTCCCAGGTGCATTTCCCCATACTCACATTGTTTGTAGAGCGATAATGCACTTGGCAGGAGAGCTAATTCAGCAGTATAATGTCTTTCAAACAAAGTGCACCCTGTTCCCACCTGGTCAATTAAACCGGAACAAATCTGTGCAGAAGCACTGACCTGAGGCCAAGCACTTTGCCTCCTGGAAAGATGTGTGCTGACTCCCCCTGTGAACACACCTCAGCCGTACCTGGAGCTGTGGGATGGGCAGCTCATCCCCGCTGTCCTGTCCCCTGCCTGTCTCAGGCAGATTACAGCAGGGTCAGAACCAGCTGTGAGGGTGTTTTCCATGCAGTACATACCTGTACAGCTTGCCCCAACCCCTTGAAGGAATGATTCCAAGAGTGAAGTCCCTACTGGAACAAGTGGTGTCCATGGTTTCTTGTGAATGCTGTTGCTCTCACAGAGAAAAAAGCTGTGGAGTGGTGCTGAGCCTGTTTCCTACAGCTGTCCCACAATGTGTCTTGTCTCTGGGGAACTTGAATTCAAAGCTTCTTGGTGCTGGAGATGTTCATCAAAGCTTATTCTTGGTCCCTGACCTCCCAGCAGGTGGTCTGGATCTTGCTGAGAAACAGGGCCACAGTGAGAGCTGTTGCAGAGTAAACAAAAGAATTTTGGGAAGAGGACTCTTGCTGGAGTTACATGGATTGGAAGGAGGACCCGAGCAGCCAGGCCTGTGACCTCTCCAGTTTCCAGAGAGGCCTGGGCCAGATCAGCCCCAGCTCCTGTGTGTCCCACAGGAACCTCTGCAGGGAATTGCCTCTGGAGAGTACAAAGAAGCCCTCCTTACCCTTTACTCCAAAGCTCTGCAGAGCAGCACTTGTGGCCTACCCTATTGCAAATGGTCATGTAAAATATTAAAACTATTGCCCTTCACATCTGGTTGGAAAGGTACAAGTTTCTTTTGAGGATTTGGTCAATAGCATTAACTTTCTTAATGTTTTCTTTCAGCAAAATCTTATCTTTACTGTTCAAGCTTTCCCTTTTTCCGGGTTTGAGACCTTATCACTGGAAGGAGGGGAATTTTTTTGCACAACCAAATACAAAGAAAAAAACCCTCCTTCATTACGTACAGAAGTTTCCCTGTAAGATTTTGCTTTTGTTTTTATGAATGTGAAAGTTGAAGTTTGGGTAAACTTTGCCCAGTAGAAATAAACAATAAAAATACAGTCTTTCAAATAGGGAACAGGTGACTACCAGTACACAGGAATGCATATATATATACAAATATAGTAGCTATATGAATGCTAGCAAGCAGAAACAAAAACACAGCTATATATTATGTATACACTCACGTGATCATGTGTGTATCTACATACCTTTGTATGCACAAGGTACAGTGTGCAAATATCTTCAGATATTTAAATATATGCTCAGAAATAAAAGCACATGCAAAAATATATATATGAACATAAAGTTATATAGAAGTACACCTTCTGATACTATGAATTCATGCACTGGTAATCTCAGGCATGCTAATGTTTGTACAAGCATGCAACATCACACATTCTGTATCTGTTTATGTATCAGAGCATAAAGTTACTCAGTTATGAACATTTTATATAGAAATACAACTGTAATGCAACAGCCCCCACAGAATCTTCCACCTGCCCACCAAAACACACCTGGGCAACTGTGCACAGCATCCTCACACAGCTAGGCTGGCTGAAAGCAACCACTGGTTTTCAAAGGGGTGAGGAGGGCCATGAGCAAGCAGATACATGCGTGTGTAGGAGTGCAAGTGAGCCATGAAAGGGTGCAGGAATGATCGTGGGGGAGGACAAAGGGCATGTGGAGCACCCAGAGGGAGCAATACAAGAGCCAGATGGGTTTACATGAGCAGGGCAGCATCACTGGAGGGTGAGAAGGGAGGCTGGGGAAGAGACAAGAGAGCACAAATCAGGAAATGTGGTATTCCCCTGAAAAGGAAGAAGTGTGAGGGGACAACTTAGGGGAGATACCCACCCTGGTTTGCTGGCACCCTGTTTCTGAAGGGGAGTGGGGCAGAACTGATGGGATGGGATGGGATGGGATGGGATGGGATGGGATGGGATGGGATGGGATGGGATGATGAGGCTGCATGCTGGAATCCCTCCTGCCTCCTTTCTGGTGGTTGACCCTGCTGGCAATGCAGAGCAGGACTGGCTGCATAAGGCAGGTCTTGCTGAAGACCGGTTTAAAATTGTCTTTCCTCATCTGCTCTGTCTGGATCTCAGCACAGAAGCAGTGTGCAGGGTTTTGGAGCACTCTTCCAATCGCCTCCTTTTTTGACCTGCACGGGGTGCTCCTTGTGCTCTGGTGGCTGAGCAGCACGCATGGGGTGCTCTGCTTAGGGGGGGAGAGGGGAGCAGTGCCCCGGGGCAGCTCAGAGGATCCTTGGGAGAGGAATGATAAACCCCGGTGCGCTAGGCTGGCTTAGCCATTGTTATCCCACATAGGGACAGGGGGAGGCTCAGGTCCCGCTGAGTGTTTACAGCTAACTTTAGATTACAATAGTGAGGGCAGTGGAGAAGGGTTAGCCAGGGGCTTTGTTCCTTTCCTGGGAATCCTGCTGCTGTAATTACTTGTGATCTCAGCCATTTTCACAGTCTCTGTTCCCCTCCGCCCAAGGCTACAATCCTTCACTCTGTTGCTGGAAAATGTAGTGAGATTCGGGTCAGGTANCTCAGCCATTTTCACAGTCTCTGTTCCCCTCCGCCCAAGGCTACAATCCTTCACTCTTGCTGGAAAATGTAGTGAGATTCGGGTCAGGTACCTGGGAGCAGAACATGGCTTGGTGAGAAATGCCTCCAGAAGCGGTGTTTGTAAATCCACAGCTCTGCTTGTGCCCGGCGTGTCTGCGTGTTTATATGTCTGAGGCGCTGTGTCAATATATGTGTATTAATGTGTGTGTTTGCTGGGGTGTGTGTAGGTCTAGTGGGTGGGTTCAGCTCTGCACACTCTGTGTGTGTGTGCTGCCCCTACATGTAGCTTTCTCTTACTAATGCTGGGGTGTGAGAAGTATTCCTAAATGGGGACTGAGATAAGGCAGCTCACGCCGATGAAACAACTCCTCTCCGTGCCATGAGTGCAGGCCCAGACTGGCTCCATGTACCAGCAGGCAGCATTCCCTAGCATCTGTTCCACTGGTGCTGGACTGACCAGGCTGGGCATAAAATGTGAGGAAGCCTGTGCTTTCTGATTGGTATCTGTGGGACTGAAAGGCTGCAGCTGGTTAAGCAGCTAGAGAACATTGTCTAGCTGCATTCGTCAAACTTCCCATCAGCCTTTCATCAGCCTGGCATGGTGCCCTGCACGTACCAAAGAGAGCTTCTAACATCTTCCAGAGAAAAATTGGTTCCCACCCTCCTTAATAAATAACATTTTGCCATCTGAATGTAGTAATCTCTTGACCAATATGAAGTAAATATTAGTTTTGTGAAGATGTAGCAAGAACAACCTGGTCCTTATGCATGTCCTGTTCAGCCCTTGGGAACAGGAAGGAAGAAAGGGAGGCTCAGATGACTGGTAAACCTAATTCCCTCTATCCCATATCTCCTGTTCCTCTCCAAGCCTCCATATGAACCAACCTCTAGTCCAACCACTCTCCTGAGCTGGGTATATTTTCCTATAGATACGCTGCTGCTTAGGATTTTGCTAGGAAATTCTCTTTGCAATTTTACTTCTTGGTATAATTTTTTTCTCTACTTATGCTGATGGGCTTAAATTGAACTTCATTAGCCAGGCTGTTTTCTTACATTACCCTTCAAATTTAGTTTCTTGCTCAGGGTGGAGGAAAACAGTGAGATGCAGTGGCTGATATATAAAAAACACACACGACATATATTTTGGCCAAAGCCTCCTGCTCCTGCCCTGCTGCCTCCTGCTAGCTCACCCCTGAGTTCCCATCAAAGCTCTGCTGCTGTCTCCACCACCCCAGATGCCGCAGCATCCCAGTTCATGACTGGAACACAGGCTTTGGGGCAGTTTCAGATGTAGTTCACCTGTACATTCCAGAGAAAAGGAGGTAAAAACTGAGAAAGATCATAAGAAGGGCTGTTGATTGTGGTTAAAAAATATATATATATTTATAACATTCTCTGTGAGTCACATGCACATAATTATTGCTATTCTGAGGTATGGGCCAGTGTTAGAACAAAATTAAATAAACAGCTCAAGAAAAAAGCAAATGTACAGGTTTATAGCTCCTCTCTTTGCTAGAAAGCCTGGTTTCACAGGCAACAGAAAAAAATAGCAGGCTTGTGGCCTAGATGCTGGTCAGGAGTCTTTTTCCAATCAGAGCAAAAGAAGAGGACGAGGACTGAAGTGTTATAGGAAGTGGGACTAGGAAACCTTAGATAACTTTCAGGGGATTGTCACGTCTCTCACATAGCACCAAGACAGAATTTTCAAGGGGATGCTGGTTTCCTGTCCAGTGAGTAGATTTCTGCAAAGCTATTCATTCTTTTAATAAAGTTACTTCCTCATTGTGAATGACTGTTAAATATTAAATGTTGGTTTCCGCAGATTTTTTAATTTACAACGGGTACTTCCCCTTCTGAAAGCAATGGTGAAAGTATTAAAAACTTTTTACTTGAGTTTGCTTTAACTGGCCAGCTTAATCACCAAAGATTTCAGACGTTAGCTTCAACATACATTGCAACTGTGGCTGAGGGCAGAATTTAAAGGTGGCTTTGGTTTACTGCTACGATCTCTCCATTGCTATGTCTGTGCTCTTTTAGTTGGGTAATTTTGCAGCTTCCTTCTGTACCTCTCTGTCTGTTCATATTTTTTGACTATTCACAAGTTATCCTTTTTCCTCTGGTATTTTGCTGCTGCCTTTTTCTTCTTTTTCTGTTTTATTCCTCTGCCTTGCCCTTCTAATCTGCTTTAGTATTTTCTTTCTTCACCTCATTATGTCCTTTTGTTTTTGCCTTCTGTCTGTCCATTGGTTCTTTTCTCACTCACTTAACCTCCTGTTGTTTACAGGCCAACCTAAATCCCACCCATCATCTTGTTTCTCTCTTTTATCTTTCCTCCTTTTCTTCCCCCCCCCTCCTAACCTCCTCTCAACAATAAAAGTTACTCATGGCTTGAGGGGGAAGCATCTGGCCCATGCTGGCTCTCATTCTCTCTCTTTTGTTCTGAATGCTCTTTTGTTATAAACACAACAAACAGAAAAGCACAAAATCAGCTCTCAAGGCAAACGCTGCATAATAATCCTCCTTGTCCTTGCTCCTCTTATCTCTGAAGAATTTGTTCTCCAGGCAAAATAAGAAGAAATATGAGACAGGATTCGCTAAATCTGGAGGTTAAAGAGAGAGACTGGAAAGAACTTCATCCTATGGGGCAGCACCACTGAACTGCGACTTGGGCAGATTCAATAAAGCAGGTGAAATTTAGCTTGCCAGGAGCCTGGACAGCAGTGTGATGATCCTGTGCTTGGTCAATCTCTGTTGATCAGACTGTGTTCCCATTAGGTTGTAGAGGCAAGGACAGGATCAAAAATATTAGGTTTAGGATTTTTTTACCACCAAATTTTTGGTGCCTTCTCCTCATTTGTCCCTTGAACCAAGGCCTTGTGTATATGAAATGGGTTTGCCAGAGAACTGTGCCTGATGGACCTCCACTGATGTTCTCAAAAAGCCACAGCAAGGTGCTTCTGTGGGATCACACGCCAGCTCCAGTCTCTGAGATAAATTAAAATAAGAACAGGCTTGCCTGTTGTTGGGGCTCTTGCTTAATGTTAGATAGGGATTCTCTGATTAAACCAGCTTTCCTCAGAAAAGGTAAGCTCCCTGGAAATGAAATGCTAGACGGCATGCACTAGTTTAGACATGCAAGTGTTCTCAAAGCTGAAGAGAAAAAAGCTTGTTAAGCAAAAGACAAGCCTTTCCCAATCCCCATAGCTCTGTGGTTAGCATACTGGTGTTTAATGTGTGGCAGCCAGCATCAGGTTCTCCCTGGGACCGGTTCTGCCTGGCCCTTCCCCTGGCAATCTTGTGTCTGGTTGTCCACATGCAGTGGCCCTCCATCCTAGCACAGTTAATGCACTTTGCATAATATACGAGTATTACATTCACAAAAAGAGTGGGTGAATAGTTTTACTCGGTGCAGTATCAGATAGCTCTGCTGAGGAGGTGTTAAGGTGCTTCCCCCAACAGAGGATCTTCAGAAGAATTCGCCGTGATGTGGGAGTTAGGTGTGTGTCCTAGGACAGAAACAAAGCTGGTATTTGGGAGAAACAGGCTGTGATGCAAACTTCAAATCTAAATATTTGAGCATCAACACACAGGGGCAAAACTCACTGAAATGGGTATTTTCCCCTACATTCCTTAGGGAAATTGGGGTTTCAGTGACGCATTTTGAGCTTGTGTCTCTTATTACTGTTTACTTCTCCAGCTCTGTAAAATAAAGATGTGCTACCAACGATGTTCTGCGTTAATGTGTTAGAGATTTAATTTTCAGCTAAACTTTTATTGCTTCTAAATTGGACCAGTAGCTATGTATGTATTTTATCTAATCTTGAAGTTTGGATTGCTCAGCATTTGCAACAGACTTATGTGGGTTAAGAATAAACAACGAATGAGGACATTTCAGAAGAATGCAGTCCAAAGATTGCCTCTGAAACGTGAATGTGCTTAAAGCCTCCACAAATACGGCAACTTCTTACACCAAACCAGTAAATATTTCCAGAGCTAATGCCAGAGTTTGGGACAGCTGGGTGATCAGATTCAAGGTGGAGTTTGCTATGCTTGCAAACAAATGGAAAATAAGCTAGAAAAAATAAAAATGTGAGCCAGGAAGACTCAAAGTGTTAGGGAATTAGGCTGGACCCGTCATCCTGACAGAGTTGAGGCTGACACAGCTCCTTGCTCCCAGCAGCAAGAATGACCATGTATTCCCTGTAGGCATGTCCATAAACCCACACATATCCGCTGCACAGACACAGGGATACACGGCTGCCACACAGAGCTACACAGACACATGGTGCATTGACACAAACAGCACCAGGGACCTCACAGAAGGAGCAGGATGGAGCTCCAACAGCGGGGATTATGCAGGTATATGTACACACATGTAAATATGATAAAATAGATCCTTCCAAGGAGCTGGGCTCAGTTTGACCACAGACCCCAGTCTCTCTGATGCTGGCACAAGGCTGCAACCCCACTCCTGTTGCTGGTACACCCACACAGAGGTGTGTGCATGGATGGCCAGGACACACCTGATGCCTCCTAGGAGCCCCCCCTATAGAGAGCACCTCAGAGCTAAAAATTGAATTTAATAACGAGATAGGGCAAACTGTGCTAACCAGATGCAGGACAAGGCTGGACACTTGTGCTGGTCGGCCAAGAGTTTACATGCAACTGCCCCTTATTTCCCAATATCTCTCCCTTTCCCCTCTTTCTTTCCTCCCCTAAACATCCCATAGTAAGTCCTATACAATCCCAAAATGCTCTTCCCCTGCATCCTCTAACACATCCGTGCCCCAGTACACAGCACCGCCTCTTTCACAGTTTGAAAGGTGCTCCAGCTTTGGCTTTGTGATGAATTTCACATCTGAGCTGATGGCTCTCCTGAGCTGCTGGCCCTGGCAGGGTGTCCCTTCCTCTGAGTCCTTAATCTGCGTTGTCACCTGGCATTGTGTCCCTGTTTTCCTCCGGGTGTATGAAAATGGAACCTTTGATGTGCTAATGGCTCTTGTGAGGCGCCTGGGAGTAGCTGGGGCAGGGTGTTCGCTGGGGCCTTCATCCTGCCATTGTCTCTCCATGCCTCTTTGTGGGTGTGAAGAGGAGCTTTTGTCGCATAACCGAAGAAAGAGGACTGCAGGCATCCCGTGCCCTTCCACACCTTTTCTGCTGGCAATAATATTTTAACAACACACAGAATACCCAGGAGATATTTATCAAATAAATATATAACACATAAATACCCTGTGAAGGTGTTTATCACTCACCCTCATAAATGCCATAAAATAAAGGGGTATTTCTGAGAGTGAATGAGGGAAAGCTTTAACCTGTTAATTTGCAGTTATGTGTGGCCAGGTGACAACACCAAATAAACAGCAGAATCGAATTTAAAATATGATCGTTCCACTTCCCCAGAATTTGATGGCAAAAGTGGTGTCTGATCTCAAGGTACTTTTCCTAACAATAAAAAACAGGGTAAAGTCAGCTTTTTCCCACTGCTCTTGCCCCCAGCCCCAGCTCTCAGCTGTTGCTGTATTCTGAAGTCAAAGTCCTTGACAGGTCAGTTAACAAATTCTTAATTCAGGAAAGACTTTTTTTGTTTGAGGGCACTTTTCTTGATTCAAAGCACAGCTCTTCATTTTTCTCCTGGAAGAGTTTGACAATTGTTTGACCAAAAGGATGGACAGTAAGATGACTGTGGAGCACAGTAGTGTTTGATTGAATCATAGACTCATCAAATGGTTTGAGTTGGAGGGAATGTTAAAAATCATCTAATTCAAATCTCACTGCCACGGGTGATGACAATTCCTATTTTTTTGCTCAAAGCCCCATCCAACCTGGCCTTACACACTTCCAGGGATGGGGCATCCACAGTTTCTCTGGGCAATCTCAGCCAGTGCCTCACCACCCTCACAGTAAAGAATTTCTTCCTATGAACTAATCTAAATCTGCCCTCTGTCATTTTGAAGCCATTCCGCCGTGTCATGTCACTACATGCCCTTTTAAGGAAGGGTATAAGCCTGGGACTAGATCCAGCTTCAGCTTTGCCCCTGTTCTAGCATCGTAGGAAAGAATATATTTTTGGCAAGCGGCCAAACAAAAAAATCCCCCGAAACCCAGCTATCCAGAACTGTACTTCATCCACAGCTTTGCGAGGTGGGAGGAGCACCAGCATTTGACTTCAGGCTTCTGCCCCGTGCTGTTCGTGTGGCTGCCTCTGCACCGTCACTGCCGGTCTTGCTGCTGTAGCATGCAGACCGAATAATAAATATATTTCTTTTAAAATACAACAAATAATAAAGAATGAGGTCGCTTTCCGTCGCGCAGCTGCTGTGGGTGCAAACCGCCTAAAGCACGGATTGTACCATTAGCCAACGTTTCGCGCGTGGCATTCGCGATGTGGCGGCTCCTCGCCCGGTCCCGCCCAGCCCGCTGCCCCCGCCTGGTCCGCTCCATCACCGCCCGGCCACCCCGCACGCAGGTTCCCGTCACAGAGGGGCGTGAGCTCCGGGGGCTGTTTCGCGTGTTTTGGTGTTTGGGGTTGTAGGTTTTGTTTTTTTGGTTTTTTTTTTTCCCCCCTCCTCTCAATGATGGGATGCTAAACAAGCCCGCTCCTCCCCTCCCCACCCTCTGCCCTACGTCTCCCCTCCCATGGCTGGGCCCATAAATCCGCGGGCGGGCGCGGGTGGGAGGCGTGCGCGGGGCGGGCTCGCAGCAGTCTCGGGCGTGGGCGGGCGCGGAGCCGGCCCCTCTCGCGGGTTCCGTTAGGT
>VZTX01001333.1:0-22714 GCA_013400915.1 Pardalotus punctatus | reverse complement strand
CCGTTAGGTGGGGACGGGCGGCCGTTCGCCGGCAGTCGTGTTCGGGGAGCCTGCGACCATGGATGCCAAGAAGGTAGGCAACAGAAAGCGGGCTCCTTCTCATCCTCTTCTCCTCCGCTGCGGCTGCGGCTCGGCTTCCCGGGCGCTTCGGCGGAGGGCCGTGAGGGAGGGATGCGGTCGCGACCGCTGTGCGGCCGGGGTTCGCCGCCGCCGCCGGCTGTCTGTGGGTGGCGGTGGGATGGATGGGGTGGTGGTCCCGGCAGGGCCGCTGCTCAGCCGTTCGGCGGCTGTCTGCGGGAGTGGGTGGGTGGGGGAGGGGACCGCACAGTTTGGGAGAGGTTGTCGCAGGTCGCGGGATCGATTTAGTTTCGTGCGCGTGGCCTGATGATGCACATGATGCTGTCCGCGTTGTAGGGTATTGATCACGAGGATTTTTTCGCTGGCGGCGCCGCACTCGGTTTGTCCCCGGGTCTAGGATACTAAACGGGGGATTGCTCTTAAAGGCATTTTGTGTGATGTGGTGGTATGACTTATACAGGCATTTTTAAATTTCAAGAAGGTGGCAGAGGGTGTTCTTCCCCACCTCCTAGTATGGAGAGCAGAGGACATTTGTCAGTGTCTGCACATTTGCAGCTGCGAGTGAGGTGTGCAGCAGTGGAGAGAGCATGACTGTGTGTTTGAATGTAGTAAGGGAACCAGCAAATACCCAGCCGAACCGGTGCCGGATGCTGGGGAATTACACGGGGACAGCCAGAACTGGAAGAGGCCGGGGCTCTCATCGCCATATTGATGGGAGATGCGGGCAGTGTGAGAGGATGAGGCAGAGGAAAGGAGAGCGTCTGGTCAAGGTCGCTCAGAGAAGCGCGGAGAGGCCGCTTCTGCTGGGCTCAACAAGTTGTACAGCTCTGGGGTTCCAGTCAGGGGAGAAGGGGAGCTGGTGAGGAGCATCTCCTGGGAAATGAGTGCTGCCGATGCCTGTGGTCAGAGGGAGGGGTGGTGGTTTGAATTCCGTGCTGGTGTACAGACCTCAGCCTTGAGCCTTTAGATGGAGTGGGTGTAGCTGTACTATTTCTGAACTCCCTGTTTGCCTTTTGGGAAGTGAGGCACTTGCAGCATTAACAAATGATCCATACATTAGATCACAGCCTGGCTCACTGGAGGGGATGGGTCATGCCATGTGATGTCTAGGTGGTAGGAGAGGCTGGGTAGGAGATGAATAGCAGGCAACAACCAGGAGAAGGAAGTATGAAAAAGGTAGAACACCTAACCTCCTTATAACTTATTTATGTACCATGTAAGTGAGGGGTACCCACAAAGCAGGGACCTTGTGCTCCCTGCAGCACCCAGAAGAAAAAGGCCAGCTGTGATCACTGCAAGCCATGACAAAGCAGAGTCCTGGGGGAAAGGTGCTCTTGCATGAACCATGTGGAGAACTGGGTTTTGTCTGCAGCTTTGCCATACCTGGCCTGGACTCCTAAAACTGCTTGGATATTTTAATGCACTTCTACAGGCATCCATATGCTTTGAAAGAGCTCTGTCCTTGTGGTTCTATGCCAAATTTCCTTGAGATAAAAATGAGGGGAGCGGTCACAGGGTGCTAGGGAGAATGCCTGGACTGCCCAGGGTATGTTCAGGTGTGAAAGCTACCTCTGTGCTCATCTGCCCCTTGTCCCCTCTGTCTCCCATCACTGACCTGGGCAGGAGGACATTTAGCTGATGTAGGTGGAGTAAACCATGCCTGAGAATAATTTCCCCAGTTTCTATTTACTGAGGCTGAACTAGTTATGTCTGAGGGTTGTGCATGCCAAAAGAACATACGTGCTTGGCTTGAGAGATTGGTGAAGGTGGCCTGAGCACTGACAGAAGGTTATTGCAAACTTTGGGGCAGTTTTGAGAGCCACTACTCTTGGGGCTTAGCTAGAGAGACTGGAAGAGCTGTCACAGTAGGCCCCACCAAGTACTTTACTCTGCCAGGCTTAAGTACAGTAATTGGAAAATCTTGGAAAAGGAAGTTTTAATATTTTTGGAAAAGCTTCCAAACCTCCTGAGACAAGAAGGAACACAATCTTTCCAAATTGTGCCAACTCAAGCAGTGGCTGCCTAAGTGCCAACTCCTGAGTCACCTGCTC
The DNA here is from genome assembly GCA_013400915.1 of Pardalotus punctatus. Taxonomy (NCBI): domain Eukaryota; kingdom Metazoa; phylum Chordata; class Aves; order Passeriformes; family Pardalotidae; genus Pardalotus; species Pardalotus punctatus. The sequence continues at coordinate 20,585 of VZTX01001333.1, read as the reverse complement.
CCCCACACCTCCCTCACTCGGGGCTGGCTTAAATGCCACAAGCTTTAAAAATGAATAAAATGTCAGATGCTTTTTGCTGACACTTAAATTTCTCGGTCTGTGGGACTTCTGAGGTTGGACCTTCAAGCTTTCCCCATGGCTCTGAGGGCTCAGCAATTTTTATTTTAATTTAATAGAGATTCAGGTATACTGAAATTCCATGGAGTGTGCTTCATTTGTAATACCAACTATTGCCACAGCATAAAGGAAAATAGATGGGAAGCTTGGTAGCAACTGCTGCCACCTCTTGAGGCACTCTGCAGTGCCAGGTGCCCTGGGGCAGGGTTGGGAAGCTCTAGCCTGGGAAAAACAAGCCTGTTGCTGAAGAGTGCATGTTGTAACTGTTATGAGTGACTGCCAGTGTAGCTCATGGGCAGATCTGAGACTCAATTTATGGGAACTTGTCGGCTGGCACAGAGAAGAGTTGGACCCTTCTTTCATGACATGCCAGAGATCAGCAAAAGCTTCTGTAAAGCAGATCAACCCAAAATAACAGCCACTAATGCAGCCAGTGTATTCATTACTAATGAGCTGAGAATAGTTGTTGAAGGTCAGGACATAATAAAGGGGAGGCCCTGACAAACCCTCCTACTTGTAGTCACAGAACTTTTTACTGCTGTACAGTTGCATTTCCCTTTCCAGGGAGGGGGATCCAAGGGATGCTACTGGTATCCACCGTTGAAGGATAAAAGCCCATTCCCTGCTCTTGGTGCACTTGCACATGGCACTCAAGAGCTGCAGCTGCTGTTCAGGCTGAAGAGAAACTCAAGTTGTGCAGAAAGCCAAATTAACTAAATAACTGTTCCCTCTCTTTCCACAGAAAATCACAGCACCTCTTGTCTGTGCTGTTTGCATTGCTGCCATTGGATCCCTCCAGTTTGGGTACAACACTGGTGTAATTAATGCACCTGAGAAGGTGAGAGAGGATGAGCTGGGGAGATGGGATGAGTGAGGGGCTGATGGGAAAACAGGGGTGTAGAAAGGAGAGGGACTGTCTCTCAAGCAGCTAATAATTTGGTTCTGATTTATTAAGTCAGTAAGGCAACATTGAACAGGAATGGTGAACTTTTGGGGAAGAGAGAGAGCAAACAGAGAGGTTAATTGTCTTAATTAGAGCACAGGAAGGGCAGGAGGGCTCTGTCTGCCATATGTGGTGCATGGAGGAATGTGAGCCACTTCAGTTTTGAGTCATAATAAACCAACCATGGCAAAAGGAATGTAGAGAGCAGTGTGCAGAAAACAGTTAAGGGTTGGTAGGGTTTACAGCTGCCCTAATTTAGTTTATTTCGAGTTTCTTGATTTTTACTTGTTTATTCATTCCTTGTGTTAAGTATAGATTCAGTGCTTGTAAAAGGGTTGTGACTTGGGCATTCTGACCAAATCATCCCATGACTGTAGCCTAAGAAACAGGAGGTGAAGAAAATGAGAGATGTGGTTTTCATGCAACTTTAAGATGGTGCCTCTCTCAAGAACTGAGTCACGAATACCACATCCACCCTGTCTCCGGGAAGAGATGTTCGTGACGGGATGGGGGATGGGGTCGGTCCTCCCTAGCTAATGTCCTGCTGCCATCTGCTGGGGGCAGACACTCTGTCCCCCCCAGTACATGACAGAATGTACCTCATTAGCTAAGGGGATGCCTGGGAAATCAGCAACGTCGCCCTGTCATGACCCCATGAGACAGCATTATGTAAAACATAAACAATTTTTCAGACTTACTTCAGTGAAGCCTTGTGTCTCTGTTTCTGTAGCAGAAATCCTGTCCCTCTTGTCCCCTGTCACTCCCAGCTGTCTCACCACCAGTGACTCACATCATCTGAAATATTCAGAAGATAAGCCTGTTTTCCTTAATAAACACCGCTGTCCTGTGTATACCCTGCCTGCCCCCCCCCCCATTCAGTGAAGCAATTTCTCCCTCATCATACTGCTACTTCTCAGTAAAAGCTCCTCCTTCTGTGCCCTCATCTTCCCCTTGTATAACTTGTTGCTGCTTTTTTGGTCTGTCTCTGTTTTCATGGCAGCAGGAAGCAGAAGAAAGACAGTAGTCTCCCCTCTCCCCAGTGCACAATGCCTCCCTCTGGATTCTAACTCTTGTCTCTGCCTGATTTCTCTTGCAGATCATTCAGAAGTTTTTCAACAAAACGCTTTCAGACAGGACTGGGACAGCTGTCTCGTCAGAACTCCTCACCTCTCTGTGGTCGCTTTCTGTGGCCATCTTCTCAGTAGGAGGCATGATTGGCTCCTTCTCAGTCAGTCTGTTTGTCAACAGATTTGGCAGGTAAGTTGGGAAGAGGGATGCAAAGCTGTTGGAGAATTTTTCCCTTCTACAAAGGAACGTTGGGAGATCATGGGCAGGTTTACCTTTACCCCTCTCCCAATGATATTCCTGCTGTACTGCCAATGTAAGCTCAGTCTTGACGTCTTTACCCTGGCAGGAGGAACTCCATGCTTTTGGTGAATGTCTTGGCCTTTGCTGGTGGCCTTCTCATGGCCTTCTCCAAGGCAGCAAAGGCAGTGGAGATGTTGATCATTGGCCGTTTCATTATTGGTATCTTCTGTGGCCTCTGCACTGGCTTTGTGCCCATGTACATCAGTGAGGTCTCACCCACCAGCGTCCGTGGAGCCTTCGGCACCCTCAACCAGCTGGGCATTGTTGTGGGCATCCTGGTGGCTCAGGTAGGCTTGGCACAGCCTCATCCTGCCCTTGGGTGGGGGAAGGAGGGCGGGGGGAGGACAAGGAGGTCTTTACTTGCCATCAGGTGAGGTATGTGGTCCTGTCATACTGGGGTGGGGGTGAGGGATTGAAGCATTTAAAATCACTCTTATTTCTCTCTTTCTCTTGGTATAGATATTTGGGCTGGAGGAAATCATGGGCACTGAAGGACTTTGGCCAATGCTTTTGGGGTTCACGATCCTTCCAGCAGTCCTGCAGTGTGTGGGTCTTCTATTCTGCCCTGAGAGCCCCCGTTTCCTATTGATCAACAAGATGGAGGAGGAGAAAGCCCAAGCAGGTAAGAACTCATCTCAAAGGGGTAGGGCAGTGTTCTGGCTCCCAGCCTGCACTGAACTTGAGTGGGAGGCCAGGACTGATTCTGGAGCCTGTGGTGGATTAGGGTGTGGTTCCTGGAGGGCATCAGGCCTGGCCTACCTTCCCATCCTTTAGGTTGCACCAGTGCCAGGAAACATGAGAAACCTGGCACCCCAACAGAGACTCCAGGTGGGATTAAGACATGAGGAGTGGCTCCTGGCCTGGTGGGATGTAGCAGGGCCAGCTGTTGCCACTCTGCCAGCTCCTCCTGGAAGGCAGGAAATAGGCTGGCATTTAACAAGGAGCTTGGATGGCTGGGGTCGGCTCTGGCACAAGGACATGGACAGAATTTGGGATCAAACATAAACCTGGAGATTAGTCAACATGAGCAGGACCTGGGCCTGGTTTCTGTGCTGATCACAGCACCTCCCTGCAGTAGGAGGATGGGACACAGACACTCCCCATGGCCAGCAGGTGTGTGTTTTCTACCTGACATCTTTGGATTCCTCCCTCTAGTTCTCCAGAAGCTCCGTGGTGATGCAGATGTGTCTCAAGACATCCAGGAGATGAAAGAAGAAAGTGCTAAAATGGCCCAGGAGAAGAAAGCAACTGTGCCAGAGCTCTTCCGTTCTCCAAACTACCGCCAAGCCATTATTATTGCCATCATGCTGCAGCTCTCCCAGCAGCTCTCAGGCATCAATGCTGTGAGTTATCTTCCTGTCCCATCTTCTGCACCTCTCTTATCTCTGGCTAAACTTGTGCTTGCCACCGGTATGGAGAGAACTATAAGTCCCCAAACCTCTTTGTGCCTTGACTGAAGGTCACTGTTTTGTCATATGGCAAAGATGGCTGAGATGGAAAGTGGATATTGTGGCTTTCACTTTCCCCATATGCACCCTGGCAAGACACTGCAGCCTTGAGCCCAGTGAATGAACCTTAACTGGAAGGTTCTGTTTTACAGTGTGGAGTGCTACTTAGAAACACCCTGCTGGGTGTGCAAGCCATTAGGCAGAGGATGAGGGACATGCTCTCAAACATGGAATCATGACTGTGTCCACCTTTCTCCTCTCTTCCCAGGTATTCTATTATTCCACGGGAATTTTTGGAAGAGCTGGCATTGCACAGCCTATCTATGCCACCATTGGAGCTGGTGTGGTAAACACAGTTTTCACTGTGGTGTCGGTGAGTGAAACAGGGCCCTGTGTCTGCTGGGGCCCGTCCCTGGCAGATGGGGCTACAGACAAGTGGGTGGCAAAGCCCTGGGCCATGCATTGACCTGTAGGAGCAAAGAAAAGAGTGCATCAAAGGCACTGTGGGAGGAGAGATGGGCAGAAAGAGGCATTGCTATCTTAAATGAAAGAGAATGTGGAAAAGGGGTGCATGGGGGGAAAACAGATGAGAGAAAGCAGAAGCAAGAACCAGAGTGGAAAAACTGGTGCCAAGGATGGAGCAGCCTGGTGATGTGCACTGAGATCACCATGGTCACTGAGGCTTACAAGCAGATAAGAGGTGCAGGACACACTGAGCAAAGGAGCCTGTCCTGCACTTGCTGCCAAAGTAATGGATTTTTTTTCCTTCCGTCTTGTTTCCAGCTGTTCCTGGTGGAGCGTGCAGGGCGTCGGACCCTCCATTTAGTTGGTTTGGGTGGCATGGCTGTGTGTGCTGCTATTATGACTATTGCTTTAGCTCTAAAGGTGAGTGATCAGTGTTCTTGTCTGGGTTGACCCCAGCAGGGACCTATAAGACTGCACATCTACTTTGCTCTGCAATGCTGCCTGTAGGCAGGTGGAGCTGGGGGTGGAGCCAAGTTATGCAGTGGGGAGAGCAGTTTTCTAATTCAGGGAGCTGCTACAGTGTTCACAGTGCAGCTGAGAAAGTTGTGACACTGGGGATGGCATTGTGCTGTGCCGTGTTTGCCTCAAACTGCACCTGATTGTGTTTTGTTCCCATGCAGGACACTGTGGTCTGGATCAGATACATCAGCATTGTTGCCACTTTTGGCTTTGTGGCTCTTTTTGAGATTGGCCCTGGCCCCATCCCGTGGTTCATTGTGGCAGAACTCTTCAGCCAGGGCCCAAGACCTGCAGCCATGGCAGTGGCTGGTTGTTCCAACTGGACCTCCAATTTCTTGGTGGGAATGCTCTTCCCTTATGCAGAGGTAAGTTCTGGTTTATAGAGCACTGCAGTGTTGGAATAGGTGTCCTGAAAGGTAGTAGAATCTGCATCTTTGAAGACTTTGACACATGACCTTTAGCCTGACCTTTTCTGGAAGTTGTTCCTGCTTTGAGAAGAGGGCTGGTGAGTCTTCCAGAGGTTCTTGAGTCAGTGTTATGATTGTTATTGAAGGCTGTTGCTTGCCTTATATTCTGCTGTCTTAACTGCTTGTAGTTTAGAGGAATTTGGAAGAGCCGTCTTAGTTAGCACATAAGGGCTTTTGCTTAAAAAACCTCAATTTTGGTCATCCCCAGGAGCATTAAAGTCCTTCAGAAGCCCGTAAGAACCTGATTGCAATTTTTAAAAAAAAAACTCAGTAAGGGCACTGCTGGGCAAAGGTGTTGGAATTTTAATCTGTCAACAGCAAATGACCTTACATGTAATTTGAAAATAAAACCTTTTGTGTTTGTCCTCCCTGCAGAAACAATGTGGCTCCTATGTCTTCCTCATCTTCCTTGTTTTCCTGGTCATCTTCTTTGTCTTCACATTCTTCAAAGTGCCAGAGACCAGGGGCAGGACTTTTGAAGACATCTCCAGAGGCTTTGAAGGACGAGGAGGAAACACACCCACCACTGCGTCACCCCAGAAGAGTCCCATGGTGGAGCTGAACAGCATAGAAGCTGAAAAGGAAGATGCCTAAAAGCCGTGGCACACCCGTTCTTCAACTCTTACATGCTTAAAGAGTCATTAAAGGAATAAGTAAAGAAAACTATGAGAACTGGGACGTTCTTCCCCTCCTCAATTGCTGCTATTTTCTTCTTTTCACCCACATGCTCGCCCATTCTGCCAGGCCTGCCAGCATTAAGCAAATCTGATATTATGGGTGATCTGCCATACTGGAAAGCACCTGGCACTCGCAAAAATAATCTCATCTTCCCTGCCACAAACATCAGGAGAACAGAGAAGAGCTGGCAATATTTTTACTTTTCTTATGTAAAATTGCCATTTGGGGTTAACATACTTATGCACACAGTGACCATTATGTATTTGGACCTAATTACTATTTTTGTAGTGAGTTGAAGTGACCCGCTAAACAAGTCCCCAGCCCTTTGAGTCTACTTTGTGTGCGTGTGTACAGTGTTACACTGGAATTTAGCAAGCTTACCAAAAAGCCGTCTTGCTTTTTCCTATCCAGTGTGCACATTTTTTAGCCTCAGGAAAAAGGGGACCAAGTCACATGCATATTTTTTCCGCTCTTTTATTTTTTTGTATAGACAGACTGAAAGCATACTTCAGTTTATTTATTTGTATGTCACTTTGTAAATATTTATTTTTTTAATGGTGTACAAAAATGTACAGATACAGAAATTGGAGAAGTTTAAGAGAAATAGCTATTCTAACAAAAGATGCTGTAGACTTGAGGTGCAATAAGACTGTAAAAGAGAAATGTACTAAAAAGGAGATGGAGCATTTTAGATGTACAGCAGAGCCAATTATGCACATCACCTCAAAATTTATTTGTGCCCTCTGGAAAGAAATTCAAAGAGTTGTGTCCTTGTGGGAAGAGGTATGTTTCTGCACTAAAATCTCTGTTATTAGGGATTTTTGGTGGCTGTTTTAAATAATTGTTCTCAAGTGTTGATGAGAGTGTGATACTTCAGCTTGCAATGGGTGGTGTTAGATTATGTTTTCAGACATGGTTTTAAGCATTCTATGGATGATTGAGGGTGGTGATTGCAAACCAGAAGGTAATTTTTCCTGCCTTCTCTTAATTTTATTTCTTTTTGGCTTCTCTGTTGTAGTCTAGTATGTCATAAAGTCTGAAATTTGCAGATTGTCTGTTGAAGGAGTGCGAGGATAAAAATTATTTTTCAAAGCTGTTATTTTCTTAGCAGTTGTTTCTATAAATATTACAGAGGCATGTAGCATGACCTTTCTGGACACAGGCATGGTCAGTTGTGGTACAAGTTCATAAGGGCAGAGATGCAGGACTAGACACCTGAGCTAGTGGAATTTGCTAGCTTAGTGGCAGTGCAAGAGGTCTGTAGTGCTCAGCCCCCTGCTTTGTTGCAGGTCAAATGTTTTTTGCCCCATGTATCCTCTCTGGAAGATCTGCATGATGTTGTGGTGCTCACCAGTGTGCTGTGTTGATGTCTACAGCTCTGTACTCGTGCCTCTGTTCAAAGGGATGTGGCAGGCAGTAATTGTGCATCAGTCAGTGTCAGTCTCCTCGCTTGTCATTCTGCTGGGCAGTTGAGTTTGTGAATCCCCCACCCTTGCTGCTGAGCTAGCACAGCTCAGGTCAGGCAGGCAAAAAGTAGTGCATAGGGTACACTTGCAGTCAAGGAGGGGCAGCTTTACTTCACTGCAGCATTCTGTGCCAGGCTCCAGGCCTGTGCTTGTCCAGACCTGCTCAAAATATCTATAGGTAGCACAGAGGTAGGTCCAGTTTAAACTCCTGCTATTCTGAGATCAAGTCTGCAGTTTTTGGGCTTGGTCAAACTCGGGTCTGCCTGCTGGAATTCACTAATGGATATCCTAGAAGACGGGCAGGCCCACAAATTCCAAGGTGGTAAAAGGAAGACAGGCTTAAAAAGGCTGGAATGACAGCAACACTTTTGTAGCATGGATAGCCCAAGCTTTCTTTCCAACATAATGCTTCAAGTTCCCATTGATGTATATTCTGGGGGGTCTGTCTGATGTTTTCAGTAACTACTGCTGACATTTCTGTCTTCCCTAATGAGAAACAGTTGCAAACATCAGTTAAATTAGCTGCTGTTAAATGCTTCCTGTGAATTAATTTGAAATGTCCCAGCTTTGCACAATGCGATCATATTACATCCAGTTTTCCCTAGCTTTTTATCAGGCTTACATGCCGGATATTTATTCTCAGAAGTGTTATGTAAGACTTCTTTCCCAGTTCTGATATTTTGGCTCAGTTACATAGATTTATGTGCCCTTCCTTTGACCCTCCAGCACATCCAGACATGGTATTTCTATAAGGGTATCTGTATGTTAGGAAATTCCCCTCACAGCTGTGTGTAAGAGCATTCCATACTTTGCATCAGATGTGTGTTGGCTTGGACCGAAATGTGTAGGCCTTTCTCACATGGTATCTCTTTGTTATTTTCTTTTTCTGTAACAGCAGTGTGAATATTTCTGATGGATTTTATATGCTTATTAATGTGGTTGTTTCCTGGTTTTGAAATAAAAAATGTGAAATAAATATCCGATTTGGATTTTACCTTTTATCCCGTAGGGTCTTCTCTTTCTTACTCTTTTATCACAGCCTGGGCCTGCACCCTGAAATGTCACCAACACCTACCCTCCAACCTTTTTGGGTATCTCAGCATCGTGGATTTGCTGTTTTATCCTACTCAAAATGATAATTTACCTCAGCCTCCATGGAAATTGCCTTTAATTCCATTACTATTCTTTCTTAGGAATTTTTAAGCTTCTCTGGTTCTTGCTTGCCCAAATCATTTTGTTTGTGTGCAAATACTTTCCCAGTATAACAGGAAGGGAGAGGGAAAGTAGCTGGAGGTTATGAATCCTGCCCAGAGCTAAAGATCATGAGATTCTGCCCCTGCTTTCTTCTTTCTGTGGTCCTCAACTCATCTGCCAGGAGGGAGAAGGAGCCCTCTCCTGTGTAGCTGATGCTTTACTCCCTCTGTCTGGAATGTGATATTCATGTCCTCCTTTGAGATGGTGCCTGTGTATGATCAGTAATGTTTTTGGAAAGGAGCAGGGGGATGGAGAAAGAACCCCACTGCCCCAGTAGCAGATCCCGTAGCTCAGGGCCTGCAGCATTCCTTGGACCACTCTCTGGGCTCTAGGCTGCTCTCAAAAACTATGAGAGCAAAACTTCTTCAGTGAAGAGGATGGAATGAAGTGAAAAGAAGGAAAAGATGGCAGACGCCAGAGTACCTTACAGTGGGAATCTGGCTAAAGTCACTCCAGAGTCAGCAGGCTCCTCAAAGCCTAAACCAAGGAAAGGGTAGGGAACACTGTAAACTCTGGAAATGCTCAGCATAGCAGGGAGCCCATGAAGACTTTCTGAAAGCTGCTGTTGCTGGCTGCTGTGTGTTCCTAGCTCCAGCCTGTGTTTTGCTAAGTTTGGTATGCAACCAGCCTTGGAGCTGGAGAGTGCCCTGGGCTAATCTGTCTAGGATTGTTTTTCAATTCTAGCCCACTATAAAAATAAAGCCCAGCCATCCAACCTCATAAGCATATCCAGCTCAAACTTAACTCTTAACATTTTGGTTTTCTTTGTCAAAAGTGAAAGCAGAGAAAAAAAAAAAATTGGGGCCAAAGCATATGATTCACTGAGCCCTAATTTAATGTTTTGTGTAGTTTTTATTATAAACTTGGAGTTAGGGAAAAAGGCTTTGGTTTAGATCTGGTTCGTTCTGAAAATTGTAAGGTGGATTCAAAAGGAAAACCTGCTTGCAATGAACTGGTTTGAATGCAATTAAATGGTTTGAGGATGGATTGTTTTCAATTGAAAATGGTCATCATATACAAGTGAGCATGTAGGCAGTTCTTGTGGCCACAGCAATACCCCCCTAGAAGTGAATCACTGGAAAATTCTTGGAGTGAAACTACTGCTGAGTGGACAGGAGAAAAACCCTGAGGGTCACAAGTGACATCAGCCATGTCAAAGGTTTTAGTGCTGTTTTAAAAGGCTAGAGCACGATAGTGTCACAGCATCACTGCCAACATTTGTCACTTTCTTCTTGTGTTATTTCTCATGACTGTCTTTGCATATCAGGCAAGAATAGCAGTTTATTCCTGTGAGAAGAAATGTGGGAAAAAAACCTCCAGCAAACCACATTTTATTGGAGGTAGATTTCACCGCTGCATGCCCAGTGCACAAATCTTTTTATTTGATTTTGTGCTCTAAAAAGAGGACACTTAAATTCTAGACACCTCAGTAGCTGGGGAGATATGGGGCTGCTTCTCCCTTGGGAAGGTATGTGGGTCAGAGCCCAGGCAGCACTGCAGTCTTACCTCCAAGAAAAGTTGCCAAGCCCTTCTTTGAGGACTACTCCAAGAAGGAATATTTGCATGGTGGGGGACTCTGCCATCACTGGTTTCATTTGAGAGGAAAGAAGGTGCGGACACACTGCCAATGTCATTGTGAAAGGCCAGATGGAGCAGCATCAGGAGGTGACTCACCCACAACCTTTTCTACCACTGTATACACCATGAGAAATGTCCTGCCAGCAGGTAAATCAAACACACATTTTTTTTGCACAGAAAATTCATCTCTCTGGCTTTTTGTGGGTTTTTTTTTTTTCAGATTTTCTGCAAATCAGACCGAGGACACAATTCTAAAATTTTCTTCACTTTTAGAAGGACTCTTTGAAGATATGTGAGAAGCTTACTGAAAAAGCTGGCGTACATGGCTATGGTCTGTCACTTCTGCATTAGCCTGGCTGTGTATTTACATGTGAGTTATCAGACAAGAGACAGTTGTCTTCATAATATGCTGCTGGGAAAAGGCAGCACTCAGGCTCTTAGACAAAGAAAGATGATGTTTTGTTTCCTAAAATACATATTGCTAAGACAATCTAATTGGTGTTACTTGAAAGCATTCCATTTCTAGTGGAGGCAGGCTGTAACTTTTAGAACAATTCACTTGCTGTGATAAACCTTTTTTCTATGCTATACCACACTAAATTTCACAGTGTTTACAAGAACTCTCTCTTCCTTTTCCATAAGCTTCAGCAAGCCTGATAGACACATGACTGACCTGCTAAGTCTGTTTTCTGCTTTTGTTGCACAACCATTTTCTGCTTAGCAAGTGGTCACATGCATTTGTGCATGGCAGTCATACTGGTAAACCAGTCACTGTGACATGCAGTGTGGGACCACTGCAGATCCTGTTCTGAACCAGCAACTGGTCATCCATGTAGTGATCAACCTGATCAAACAGCACCCAGTTTTTCCACCTCTGGTCTCTGTTTTTGGTCTTCTCCATCATGAACAAATCTGCCTTCCATTAACACATCTCATTCTCCATCACAAACAAACTCAGATTTTTATTGCTTCCTTTAGATTCTTGTCACCAAGTGCTATTGTCACTCAGACTGCATATTATCTTGTCGCATTAAATTCTTTGTGGTCTGGACTAGCTTTGTCTCCCCTTTGCTCTGCTTATTTCTTGCAAAGTGCTCTCTCTGGTATGGATCAAAGCTCACAGTGACAGTCTTAATCTCACAACTCTGCTTTGAGTCTAGTGTATGACCTAAAGTGTCCTCAAGGTTTAGGGGAAAGCCACCGGAATAATTTTCCACTGAGGAAGGCATAGAAATGCAGAACCAGGAGAGGATGAAAGCTGGGAGCAGTGGTGAAGGTGCGGAGGGACATGGATGCAACAGTGGAGCAGGAGAATGAGGAATGATAAAAAAAGAAAAAAAATACCCGAGACCTGGAAGGAAGATAAGACATTTATAACTGTGAAAAGGTGGAAGAGGACCTAAAAGAGAAAAATATGAACTTTAACAGAAACAGGTGAGAGGCTGAGGAAGTGAAACACTGAAGACAACCAAAGTATGAGCCCTTGACCTGCTTGCAAAATAAAATGAAGCCCAGTAGGACTCTGGTAGCTTATGAATCACAGACAAGAGGTCATCGGTTCTTCAGGAAAGAGAAATAGAGGTGTCACCTCCGCTGTGTGTGTCCACAAGTATTTTTGCAGCTGAAACAAACAGCTATGCCAGAGTCACATGTTCCTTGCAGTATGACCTCACCTCTTGGTCCACAAAGACTGGGTTCTGCTTGCTTGAAAGATGGCACTAAAAATGTCTCTTAAGTGCCACAGGCAGGTAAAACTGATGGGCGTGGCAGATGCAGCTGGCTCAGCTGCACTGAAGGTAGCAGAGTGGCAAATCAGAAGCAGCCTGGCCACAAGCACAAAGCACAGGGATCTTCCTGCCTGTGTCAGGTAGTGCAAGACAAGCTCCAAACAGAAGCAGCCAAGGCCAATGTCAGCAAAGCCCAGTGTGGACAGACAGCACCACTGCTGAAACCTGCAGGGGCTTGTCCATCTCAGAAAAACTATCTGTGCAGAAATGTTGAGAGGAATACTTTCCTGTATATTTCCTTATTTCATGCCAGAGACAAAACTTTTGGGGAGTGCTGGAGCAGCATCACATCACCTCTATGCTGAGTTTTTCTCATTCTGATGTGAGAGTGACATTCACACTGATCATTTGTTGTTCATAGGTAATGGTGTGTGTGTTGGAATGCCCTGGTCACCACACACACAAAAAGTTAAAAGCATCATATTAATGTAAGGTTTTGGTGTTTCCAAACGCAGACATAAAAGAAAACCTAAAACAAAACAAAAGAAAAAAAGTAGAAGTAGAGGGAAAGAAACATTTTTCCTTGTGACTGTGAAGTCCACTTCCTGACTGGCTGTGCGCATAAGAACAGAGCAACCAAAGTAACAAACAGCAGGACTGACTAGAAATTAAGCTTTAGCAAAGATTTAGTGCACAGTGTTTGCTCTGGAAAAGCTAGTTTGTTTTTTTTTCCTTGACTGGGACTTAATTTTTATTAACAGGCTTTGTTCTGCTGAAGGCAGAGTCAAAACAAATTAGTCAAGACAAGATACTTTTAAAACAGAGACTGAGAAAATCTAAAGCTCATGGGGAGCCTTATAGGAGTGAATTCTGCAGAGAGTGTTGACAGGAAGGGAAAGGTGGGACTCATGCCTGGAAATGCTGACAGCTTTTGGGAGCCAGAACCAGCCACTGAAATTTGAACTGGGGCAAGAGAGGAGGCTGGACACACCTCGGTTCCCTGGCAACCCTCTCTGGACTGGAGGCCAAAAGGGACACGGGAATGGTCCCAAATGCACTCAGTTGCATCCGATGTGCAGTCACCGGGTGCATTTCCTTGTGCAGTGCCCCAACATAAAGGAGACTGCGGAGGCACGGCATGGCTCGTCATCTCCTTACCTTGCCTGACTTGGAAGAGCAAGATGGTGAAAGAGGGGCACCAAGGAGAGGTTTGATCTCTCACTGATAGTAGTGCAAAGGACTGCAGGACTGGAAGATCTGGTGCCAGATGACTGCAAGATCTGGAAGCCAAAGGAGTTACACTGCCCTTGCTCCTGGACTCTCTGAACTGGGTGCTCCCAGGAAGGTTTTTAGAGCACAGCCACGAAAACCGTGTTTGAAGTGGCTTCCCACCAATACTGCAAACACCGGTCGAGATTCATATTAGAGTCCAGGTCTTTCTTCTGAGATAAAAACATATCTGATGTGTGGTTTGTGGGTGTGAACACTTGGGTTGCACAGATAGCATTGCTTGCTCAAGGTAGTACAGTGTTAAAGTGCAGTTGAGATAAAAGATGTTTCTGTGATTAAGACAGACTTCCTATTACTCCCATTTTTTAAAATAACATAATCTGAAATTATGTCCCCCATGTCTGTCCTCTTCATACACATTGAAACCTTGATGGACAGATATGAAACCCTCAGAACAGTTTTTTTCTCTTTTCTTACAGAACTCTGGAATCTGAGAGGTGATGAGGGACTGAACATAAGTGCTTAGGAGCAGGGTCTGTGCTTATTGTGAAGAGAAGTGGTGTCGCTGGAAGGGATACTTATCAGGGGCAGGTGGTAGGTTTTTATGAGTGAATTCTGAGGAGGTCTCAACACTGGAGAAGAGTTTCTCATGACACTACCCTGTCTCCTTCTCTCTATTTGCCTATTAAAATCAACTGTTCCTCTAAAATAGTCCTGCTACCTGGGGTTTTCCATTCTAACTTGATCACTCTAGAACTGGGAGCCGTAAGTTTCCTCCTCTTCATCTTTCCTGTCTGTGCCTTTAATGCCAGCTCCTCATTCCAAGTGGACTGGGATGGAAATCTGAATGTGGCACTTCTTTGCAGCAAGGAAACAACAATGCCTTGTTCTCTGAAGCACAGAAAATGGGCAATTAGCTACTATGGGGGTCTCATCTGCAGCCATTCCAGACCCATATTAACCTGCAGAATTTGGCATGCTGCACTTTGCCAGTCTACCTCACGGTGTCTGACCAGCTCTCCCAGTCTTGCTCTAGCCTGTTCCTCACCCCAGTGCACAGGAAAATGCTAGTCAGCTTGTATGGCCTGCTCTCCCAGCTCTTGTCCTCTGCAGTGAAGCATCCTGTTGGCTGTTCCAGCATGGCCAGAACAGTGGCCATGTGGCCCCGGCAGCTTCTGCCTAGATAGAAATTTAGCTGGAAATTTTGTAGGGGAATAGCTTGTAACCATTCTGCATAAGCTGAAACAAGTGTGAAGACTTTCTGCTCACTCTGTCTCCCTGGTTATGAATTTTCTATTGACATATCCTCAGGCCTCATGGAGGTGCCAAATATTTCATGGGCAAATGCATCTCCACAAATCACATGCTCAAGTAAAGCAACATTTAGTGGATGTACATCAGCAGAACATCAGAAGTATGTGGTGGTAATAGATGGGGGATGCTTCTTCTGTTTAAATACTGCTCATGAAAATGTTGGAGGGAATCTGCTAAAATTTGCTCAATTCATTATGATTTTGTATAATCTATCGAGCTTTGTCTCCAGAACAAAATTCAGTGCTGCAGAATATTTTATTGGACAATCAGTGTAGGTGCAATGCTTACTTTTTCTGACTCTTCTACCACTTGTCAGGGTGTGAAGAGTGTGATGGGTTGCTCAGGGCAGACTTTGGGCAATGTCACAGGGCACCAGCCTGGAGTTTAGAGGAGTCGCTGACAGTGATTCACAATCACTGGGATATTTTGAATCTTCCCAGTTCCCAGTATGCTGAGTAGTGTTTTGCTGCCATACCTCCCCCTCCTTCCAAAGGAGTATACTGTGCTTATAGTGTAACTCTCGTCAGAGTGTATCACATCAGACACTGTCCCCTAATCCATGTAGCCAGTCCTTTCATTTTTACAGGCAGTCAGTTTGCCCTTGGTAAGCCAGCATCACCCTTTCCTGAATACTTTCTTGTCCTCGGTGCACTTGGAGCTGGGTGCCAAAAGGACACAAGCACTGAGGTAAGGACGGCTGGTCTGGGGTTCACGGAGTCATCCTGTTTCCTCTCTGCATAGCTGAGTGCAAAATTAGCATTTTTCCAGCTGCTAGGGATGACAGATGAAAGACTCTGGTCTCATAATCACATCAGGCAATTCTTTCAGCAGCTTCAGAAACATCCTAGCACCCTTGAAGTGTATTCTATTAAATCTCACGCATTGTAATGTATTCAACCTCCCTAAGTAGTTATGAAGCCTGCTGCTGCCCCTCTCCTTCCTGGCTGTTGCTTAGTTTTACAAACCATTATGATATGTTTGGAAATCTGGGAGCAGGCTTTTCTTCTATAGACTATAGCAAGGAAGGCTTTGAGTAGTTCAGCCTCATCTAAGCCTGAGGCATCCATCACTAGTTTGTCCTGCCCCATTCTTCAGCAGTATTTTCCCTGGACTGGTTACTAGGATAGTTACAAAATCCCTCTTGTCACTGTTATCCCATGCAAGTTTCTCCTCTAGCTGGGCTCTAAGGCCTTTCTGATTTTGTCCTTCTGTACCCAAGCAATGCTCCTGTCCTCCTTCTCCATAGCCTATCTTTTTTCCCAGCTCTTGTACACATGCTTTTTGCACTTGAATTCGTTGTGAAGCTCCTTCCTTAGCCAGGATAGTTTTCATCCAAAATTACTAGACTCCCTGCACAAAAAAATGGTTTGAAGATACTGTCTTTCACAATGTTGGCCAGTGCAAACAGTTGTGCTGTGTCACTGCCTTTTTACAGTGCTCTGATGCTGCAAATCAGTGGAAGAGTGACGGTACAACTGGAACTGTGGATTTCTGGCACACAAACAGTTGTCTACCTTCCTTCCCTAGTTTTACATGAATGTGGACAAGAGGGGGGCTGTCCACAGAGAAGGACATTACATTCCCAAAGCCCAGCGAGCACTTTCCACCATCTCAGAGCAGTCAGCATGGCACTGGTGGATCAGGGCAAGGTTGATTTGAAATTGAAGGTGATGTTTAGGAAACTGAATAGGAGGAAGCCAAGAAAGGATGGAGTTGAGTGAAGCACTGAGAGATTAATGCAACAGAAGACTTGGCAGGGACAGCGAGTGACTCCAGAATAGAGTCCTAGAGCTGTGAGGAAGTGGTCCCTGTAGTGACCTAGCCAAAATGATTATCACATACCCAGAGCATCAGGTCACTTGCTGGCAGTATGTCTAGCAGGTAAAACAGGAGACAGGAAGGAGCTATGTGTGATAAGGAGAGAGAAGTATACAGTGAAGAGTAGTCAGATCTCTGAAGGCAAAAAGACATTTTATAGGAGAATCCTTGAAAGTGGTGTGACTATGAGTGAAGCTGATTGAAGTGAGATGGAGTGGCCATCAGGTAGTTTTAGATAACTATTTAGGTTTCTTGGTGTGAGACTCCACTTTTTAGTCATGGAATCATGACTACAAGGTGGGCTGGGAGCAGGCAGCCATGAGGCACAGGAGGTAAATATACTCTAGCCTGTACCCACCAAGAATGTGCAACTCAGCACTTGCTGTCACCCAGCAGCCTTTGTCTTTTTGTCACCATGCTCCGTCCAAAATAATTATTTCATGTCCATCCAAGAGTGTTCTGTGGGTACAGAGATGGCTGCCAAGCACACTGAGGTGGTAGGAATGAACAAAAAATGCTGACAGCTTTGGAGTAAGTGGCATGCTGAAGGTTAATCTTGTTTCAGCAGCTAGAAACGGGACTTGGTGTGCTCTGGGCCTCTTTGTCCTGTGGATAAAGCAGAGCTTGATAGCCACTAATGAGAAGGCTGGGAAAATACCAGTGCATTGCAAAAATTTTGGATATGCAAGTTAAAAGCAGACAGCAGTACTACAAGACACAGCACTTGTTTGGAGCGTCTACTCATTTCTGACAGATCAGAGCTGAAAGGCAGGGAAAGACAGGAAAGGGAGGGGGATGATAAGAGAGATAAGGAGAGGAAAGGTGGCTGGGCATTTGGGTGCAGCAAAAAGTTGTGCCAGTGCACATTGTCATCTCTGGGTTTTTGACCTGAACACCCCTATTGGAAAAAGGGACAATCAGGGTGAAAGTTTAGCAAACAGAGCTGAGTAGATGACTTAGGTCTTATCATGGGGTGGTGCTTAGCAGGCGGGGTTCGAACTGGAGCAGCTGGCCGGGCTGTGTTTGCCCGAGAAGCGCCAGCGCCAGGCAGCAAAGCTGGCAGTGCCACCTCCTGGGCAGAGCAGGTGCTTGGAGCAGTTCACATCTCACTCTCCTGCTGACCAGTCGGGTGATCTTGAGCAAAACACTGCCCCTCCTTGCACCTGGATATTTTCATGAGCAAAGTTCATGCCCATCTAAGTGAGATCTTCACATTGTCAAATAAAAGTGCGGAGCTACACTCAGGTTGACAGTCACTGCTGGAGGAGAGCAGGAAGGACAAATGTTGCCTCAGTATTTCTTACCGAGTTTCTACACCCACGTGTGACATATTTATTAGCTGTGGTGTTTTTTTTTTAAACTAGGGACCTATCCTGGTGCTATCTCCAGCTGCATCACAGCAGCTTTTCAGCCATGTGGTTGCATCATATTGGCACAGAGATTGCAGTTGATTTGGTAAATTCAGCACTGTCAAGTTGTAACAACCGCCACAATAAGGGAGCTGGGTGTGGTGGAAGATGACGGGTGGCGTTTGAAAATTTCAATTAAGCACACCATAGGTATATTTTCTCTGGGTTATGAAAGCAACACCTTTAAGTCTGTATCTCAGATCCACATAGACTAGATTGCAACTGCCCCACAGGATGTGAGCAATCAACGTCTTCAGAAAGGTACTCACATCCTGCAAAACAGAAAATAGGATGCACAATTGTCTGCAGAATGAGATTTTTCACATTAACCCAAAGAGAAACATGACCAAAACACACATTTTACACAGAGTGTCAGCCTGGAATTTATTGGCAGCTGCCATTCAGAGCAACCCACATAAAGAGCTCAGTGGAAACCAATAAAATGCACAGGACCTTTTAAGTGCCACAGGCAGGTAAAACTGATGGGCGTGGCAGATGCAGCTGGCTCAGCTGCACTGAAGGTAGCAGAGTGGCAAATCAGAAGCAGCCTGGCCACAAGCACAAAGCACAGGGATCTTCCTACCTGTGTCAGGTAGTGCAAGACAAGCTCCAAACAGAAGCAGCCAAGGCCAATGTCAGCAAAGCCCAGTGTGGACAGACAGCACCACTGCTGAAACCTGCAGGGGCTTGTCCATCTCAGAAAAACTATCCGTGCAGAGATGTTGAGAGGAATACTTTCCTGTATATTTCCTTATTTCATGCCAGAGACAAAACTTTTGGGGAGTGCTGGAGCAGCATCACATCACCTCTATGCTGAGTTTTTCTCATTCTGATGTGAGAGTGACATTCACACTGATCATTTGTTGTTCATAGGTAATGGTGTCTGTTGTAATGCTGTGCTCACAGACACACACAAAAATAAAAAGTTAAAAGCACCGTATTACATCATAAGTGTAAGGTTTTGGTGTTTCCAAACACACCATAGAGAGCAGTTTTTTTCTGAGAGCAAGTCTGATTTCTTTTTCCAAAAGTAATTGGGAAAAAAAAAGAATATAAATAAGAAAATAAAAATGGGGTGAAAAAAGTAGAAGCAAAGAGAAAAAAATACTTTTCCTTATGACTGGAAAGTCCACTTCCTGACTGACTGTGTGTTTGAGGACAGAGCAGCCAAAGCGCAAACACCTGGGCTGACTAGAAATTAGGCTTTAGCACAGATTTAGTGCACACTGTTGGTTCTTGAAAAGATAGTTTCAGTTTTTTTCCTTGACTGGGACTTAACTTTTTATTAACTCAACTGAGCTGAAATGAGCATGTTTTGTCCTGCTGAAGGCAGGGTCAGGACACATTAGTGACACTTTGAAAATAGAGACCATGGAAATGTAAAGCTCCTGGGAAACAGTGATGCACACTGGATGTGCAGATACTGGGTGCATTTGCTTGTGCAGTGCCCTGACATGAAGGACACTGCAGAGGCATAACAGACTGCGGTTCTTCATCTCCTTATCTTGCCTGACATGAAAGGGGGAAAAGGTGAAAGAGGGACACAAGGGAAAGGGGTTGTAGTCTCTCTGGTACCAGTGCAAAGGACTGCAGGATGTGCCAGGTGACTGGAAGATGTGGGAGCCAAAGCAATTGTACTGCCCCTGCTCCCAGTCTCTCGGAACTGGGTGCTTCCAGGAAGGTTTTGGAGTACAGCCATGCTGAGCACACATGGGATGTGTGAGCTGTGGGTATGAGCACTTTCGTTGCACACACACTGCTTGATTCTTGCCAGTAGTGTAATGAAAAGGTACAGAGTGTCCACACACCCAGCCTCGTCTAGGGAGGCCTTCTGAGAGCCCTGATCACAGCTTGCAGATCTGCAAATTCCTTTCTTCTGCAGGGAAAATAAGGGCAAAAGCTGAATTACTTTAATCATACAGCCATACACACAAGCCCAGCGCAGCAACAGGGTCACGGTTTTCACCCAGATCCCCTGAATGACCTAGTCCCCACAAAACACCCTCAGTTGTTTCTGTGGCAAGGGAGACACAAAATTCCTGCTCTGCTTGTGGTTTGCCTGTGATGTACTTGGTGAATGTGATCTCCTTGGCACAAACCAGGCCCTTCCTCTCTTTTCCATGATCTCTCAGGGCCCTGGGAGTAGCTAGAATTTTGCTAAACTCTCCTCCTTCCAGCTATTCTTGATCCTCACAGGCTTTCTGATATATCTGTCTCTGAATCTACTTGGGCATGTCCAGAAATAGGGATCAATACACTTTTGGGGTGATCACTGCCCATTTTCCCCAGGCTGACATTCTTCAGCCTTAGGAAGGGCAGAGATGGGTAAACTGAAAGTATGGATGAAGATAGGCTCACATTACCCAGTCATCGCTGGGTCCTCTCTCATACCTCAACACTTTTCATGTGCCCCTGAACACATTTGGTCCTTCCTTCTACTGTGTGGTACTTTCCCAAAAGAATACCACAATCTTATAAAAAAATCTTTCCTACTCTTTTTTCATGCTGAGATTTTCACAGGCCACCAACTCCCCATGTTGTCTTCCCAATGAGTCTAACATTACATCGCCACAAGCTGATTACTTTTGGGTCATGAATTTCCTCCTTGCTCCTGAGGTGCCTCATTCCTGCTACAGCACAGTGCCCTGGGGGAAACACAACCTACCGAGTGCAGCCTCACTGGAGGGTGCTGACTCTGTGTTAACCTGTTTCCAGGCATGGAAACATGCCTGGTGATTGGAACATGCTGCAGCACGTGTTTCCCAGGTGCCTCATAGTTGCAAA
>VZTX01001332.1:36782-87415 GCA_013400915.1 Pardalotus punctatus | reverse complement strand
GGGATGGGGATGGGGATGGGGTGGGCGACCTTTTCCTATGGTTGTTTGGGCTCCTCCTGGGACTGAACAGAGCCAGAGGGTCAGGGTAGTGATGGTGGAAAAGAGCAAAACTCGTGATTTTTTCCTTTTTTTTTAATATGCATTTTAAAAAGAAGTATTTTTTAAATATTAAAATAGGTCTATATTTCAAATATTTGCGTTTTCCCAGTGGAAGCGCACTGGATTTAACCCTCCCATTAATCCCCATTAGTCAGGCTTCTCCGCTCCAGTGGAGCTGCAGGGACGGGAGCCGCCGCAGGGGCATTTTGGGGCAAGTTGGGGTCTTTCTGGGGATCTCACCCCGGCAGGCGCCTCTTGTCTCGGCCGGGGCTCTGGCTCCGGGCAAGCTCACGAAAAGCATCTGAGAGCAATAAAGAGCAAAAGCCTCCCGCTGACAAGCCCGGGCTGAAGTCACCGGCGGGACGCGGCCAAGACACGCATTGTCCTCGCCGCTGCTGGGACTGATTAGAGCCGCCTGGCAAGGACCGGCGCTGGGTGAGGGATCAGCCCCTTTTGCCAAAAATCCGCGATCCGGAGGGGAAAAAAAGCCAGCTTTTGTTTTCCAGGCTGGGCGATGCCACCCGACAGACCCATTTTCCTCTGTTTTGCACCCATTTTTCAGCCGCCGCGGCTGTGCCGAGCTTGGGGTATTATCCTATGTGGGGAATGAGGTGAGATGGATCCCCGGAGGAAAAACCTGAGTTTAGGGTTTTGGTGTTTTTTTTTTTTTTTTCAGGAGAGAACCTGGCAAACAGCAAACTGCTGAATTCCTGCTGTCTCTTCAGTTTTTGATATTTATTATATCGTTATTTATTTTCTACGTGTCTTGGGGGGGCTGAACCATCCAAGATCTCATCAAAATGTTCTTGGCAGTCACAAGGCTCAGAAAATGGGGGGGCGGATGGATGTTCCAGCTGGGATGCAGCATTTTGTAACAAATATATATGTAAAGAATGCTTATGTCTTAAATATTTATATAGATTTTTATAGAATATTTTATATATATGCATTAATGTATAAAATATTGAAAATAGTAAATCTATATAAATGTAACAAGTATATTAAAATATTAACAGATAAACACCCAACCCTTTTCCTACCTCTTTGCCCCACTCCAGGCTGCAGAGCCAAGAATTTGGAGCAGAACTGGTTTTTCCATGTTTTTCCCTGGGTGCCAGCACTTGCTGGGGCTCTCCAGGGCTATCAGAACCATCCAAAGCTGAGATCCCAATTGGTTGGATGGATTGGTTGTGGAGCAGCGATCCAATGAAAATGAAAAAATTTGGCAGGGAGGGGGAAGAGTTTTTTTGCTTGCTGGGAAAACAGAGACGAAAACACCCTTTTTTATTATTTAAACATTTTTGTTTGTGTGTGCTTTTGNCTTTTTTATTATTTAAACATTTTTGTCTGTGTGTGCTTTTGGCTCACCAGAAAAAAAAAAAAAAAAAAGAAAGAAAAAATGAAAAAGACTAACACAACATGCCTTGCTGGAATTTCTGTGTTGATTGAGAGCTGCCATTTTTCCCAGAAAAAATGGAAGCTGAAAAACTCTTTTTGGAGCAGGCAATGCAGGATAAACCTGGCAGGTTGAGCCCTTTTTCTCCTTCTTTTAATACAGGACACAGAATTTAGGGCGTGGGATATCCCTTGGATTTGGGATGTAGCAGGCAGACTCATCCTGGGCCTCAGATATGACCAGGAGAGGGGATGAACATCCAAGGATGGTCTGGACCATGTAAATACGTGGGAGTTGGATTAAATACCCTGCAAACTCAGCCTGGGGAGGGTTGGTAATCGCAGCATTTCCCAGCCTGGGGGTGCTGCTCCCTAATTTGAATTTTTCCAGGTAGTGTCTTTCCCCAGGCAAGGGAAAATGAGCATTAAAAAGTGCATAAATCATCCCGATGAATCCAGCTGCGAGTGAGCTGCTGTCGTGAGCGAGAGCACGCGGCGTAATTCAGAAATATCAGAGGATATTGGGCTTTATGTAATTATCTGTAGAAGCAGGGAGCTATAAAATCCTAATTTATTTAGGGGGTTAAATCTCAGCGGGTGCCTAAAATTGGCTTCCTGCTTGGGGCAGATATCCACCTGGATCTCCATCTGGTCCAGGAGGTCAAGGCATCCCCTCTCCTGTGTGACATCTCTGAGTGAGTGTGGGCACCTGAGCCTGGCTTGGGACCTCCTTGGTGGCCATGGTGCCTCCTGCCCACCTTGAAGGGATAGCAGAGGGTACTTGTGACCTGCCCTTCCACTGGGGTTTCTCCTCCTCAGCTGAGTCTCCTGGACTCAAGTTGGTGGTGGAGCTTCTCAGTTGGTGTCTTCAAGCTGGGCCTGGTGGTGGATCTTCTTGGCGTTCTAAGGCTGAGGCTGGTGGTGGAGCATTTTGATTGGTATCTCGAGACTGGGCCCGGTGTGGAATGTTCTGGTTGGTATCTCCAAGCTGGGGCTGGTGATGGAGTTTCTTGATTGGTATCTCCAAGCTGGGGCTCATGGTGGAGCTTCTTAGGTGTCATCTCTGACTTGGGGATGCATGGCCAGGGACGGATGGCATAGCCAGGAGGGTGTTTTTGGGGGAAAGAGCCCAGAATGATTTTATTCTTTTCCTCCCCACAGCTGATAGTCGAAAAAACGACTGACTACCCTTCAGCTGAGTACTCCCTGGTGGAGGATGTAGCCCTCCACTTCACGTGTTTGATGGACAGACTGAACGAGCAGCGCCTCTTTCAGCCGGACCTGTGCGACGTGGACATCGTGCTGGTGCAGCACAAGAGCATCTTCCCGGCGCACAAAGGGGTCCTGGCAGCCTACAGCCAGTTCTTCCACTCCCTCTTCACCCAGAACAAGCAGCTGCAGCGCGTGGAGCTGTCTCTGGAGGCCCTCACCTCGCAGGGCCTCCAGCAGATCCTCAACTTCATCTACACCTCCAAGCTGCTCGTCAACTCCTGCAATGTGCAGGACGTGCTGAACGCGGCCGCCGTGCTGCAGATGAACAACATCGCGTCCTCCTGCCAGGACCTGCTCGACACCCGCTCGCTCAGCCTGGCCACCGACATGGCCCTGCCCGCCGAGGGCTGCGCCGGACCCCCGCCCTACTACTGCGAGATCAAGCAGGAGGTGGACGCCCCCCACCCCAAAATCTACGCCCGGGAAGGCAACGACCCCTTCTCTGTGAGGGTGGAGGATGGGACAGGCAGTGGGACGCTCCCCCCGGGCCCGGCCAAGCAGTACTACAAGGAGGAGAAGGATGGTGGACCTGGCACTGTCTGTAAGATGGAGGGCGAGGAGTCCGAGGAGGACCTGGACAGCCAGGGATCCTACAACCGGGAGCAGATCATTGTGGAGGTGAACCTCAACAACCAGACCCTCAACGTCTCCAAGGGCACGGAGGGGAAGGCGGCCGCCAGCGAGGCGGCCGTGATGGGGCGGCCAGACGGGGATGGGCGCGACACAGAGGAGGATGGGGAGGAGGAGAATGAGGAAGGGGAGGAGGAGGAGGAAGAGGAAGAGGATGCAGAGGTGGGGGAGGAGGAGGAGGAGGAGCGCAGTGAGGAGGAAGACCTGGAGGAGACGACGGAAGAAGAGGATGATGACGATGATGATGAAGATGCCTCAGAAATGAAAAGGGAGAAGAGTGGGCAGCCCCGCAGGGGCAGCCGGGCATCCAAAGCCACCAAACCTGCCATGGCAACCCGGTCCCAGGAGATGGCCAAAGTGGAAGAGGAGGAGGAGGAGGAAGAAGAAGGCCAGAGGGGGAGGAAGAGGAAGAAGGAACAAGATGGCTTGGGCCAGAAGGTGAAGCTGGAGGAGAAGCAGCATTATCCATGCAAGAAGTGTCCCCGGATCTTCAACAACCGCTGGTACCTGGAGAAGCACATGAACGTCACGCACAGCCGGATGCAGATCTGTGACAAGTGCGGGAAGCGCTTCCTGCTGGAGAGCGAGCTCCTGCTGCATCACCAGACCGACTGCGAGAAGAACATCCAGGTGAGCTGGCCCCATCCATCCAGGGCATGGATCCCACCGGGGTGAACATCCCACCAGGGGGGAAATACCTTACCCAGGGGTGGAGCATCCCAGTAGGGGTGGATGTCCTGCCAGGGAGGAAAGAGCCCAGCAAGGTGTGGAGCATCCCACAGGGGATGGATGTCCCATCAAAGTGGGGACATACCACCGAAGGAGGAGCATCCCACTGTGATGGGACATCCCAATGAGGGAGGGACATCTCAAACACCATGAAGGTCACCCAGCTACACCGTGGGATGGGCTTGTGTCAGATGATATTGATGTTCCAGTTGGCACATGGCAGATGGGAGGGAACCTTCCTTCGCCCATGACTTGTATTCAGGCTCAGGAGGGTCCCACAGTGGCCTGGAACCAGAGGATTTGTCCCAGGAAGGCTGTGGCTTCCCCTTGGATGGCCTGGTGGAAGTGCTGAGTTAATTTTTGAGGGGTAATTATTTTTTAAATTCATTCAGTTAATCTAGATAAAACATTGCGAGCCCCTGATGGAGACACACTCCAGCCGTTCCCACCCAGGCTGAACCCACTTTAGCTTAATTTGAAGATTTGCTGACAGGAGTTAAAATGGTTTTAATCTGCCTTTTGTGCTTTTTTGTGTGTGTATTAGCAAATTTCTGAGTGTGTTTAACATCCATGCGTGGCTCGGGTTTGGTGCGTCCTTCCCCTGTGCTAATGAGATCCTGTGTTAGCAAATTGACTCTGTTAAATCTCTGTTAAAGTTTTTGGGGGGATAGGGAGGCACCCAATCAGAGCAGCAAACACGTGTGTTCCTGAAGATCCCTCCAAATTCCCATCTCCTAATTTCCAATGAGCTGTTTTACACGATGCTGCTGCTATTAATTAAAAATATACCAATTTCTGGAGAGTTTCTCCCATCAGCCTTCCCCCCTGCAACCAGATTTTAAATGATCTCTCAGCTCTCCTGGATGAAGGTAACAAAACCCAAATGCTACTGGAACCGTTCACTGATGGCATCCCAAATAAAATAGGGAATGAGGCAGATCTTGGCGAGCAGGGAACACGGAGGCAGGAACAGTCTTGGCTCAAGATGGTGAAGCAGCCACTGCCTGCACTGACCCTTTGGTGCATCTTCCTGACAAAGTCACAGCACTGAAGTCACTTTTTTTGGACACTTTTTGCCAGAATCGGTGAGTGCAGCTCCAATACCTGCATGGTGGTGGCTGTTTAACAGCCTAACATAAAGCCTGGGCAGTTAAAAAGGAGTTTTCCCAGAATGTTTCTTCAGCTTCATCTGCTTTCCAGGTGGATAATATGGGACTGTCACCTCATTGCTTTTTTTTTGTCTGCCCCCTCCTTTTTATCCCTTTTCCAGACCATTTTGGAATAGGATGAACCGCAATCGCCTGTGCAGTGACCTCCTTCTGTGGAAAAAGGGATCATTGTTTCCCACTTAACTGAGCATTTTTAGTTTTACCAAAAGCCAAATGCATTCCATGTGCTCTGATAATGTTGAATAACTTGATCAGTATACCAGGGAATTATGTCTGGGTGGGAAAGGAATTTTTTTCAGCTCTGTACTTGTAATAGACGGTTTTTATTTCTTGGGTTTTAATCAGATCCATGGAGGGACCATCCATTTTATCCCAGTTGGGTCTGCTGGTTTCTTTTCCTATTTTGTCCCCAGATTTCATCCATAAAGCTTTAGGTTTTAAGCATCATCTCACTCCTTTTGATGATTCCCCATCTCCATAATGTGCATCCTGCCTCCACCACCTGAAAAGTGATTCATCCTTTGCTTTGCTGAGTTGTCCCTCAAACTCTTTTTTTGGCCAGCTTCAGTATGGTTTTCTTTTTAACCTGCAAGAATTTATATCCTCATTTTTTCCCCTCATTTGGATGTTACTTCCACATTTTTGAGTGATGATTTTCAGCAGTAACTGAGGACACAGAGCTCAATCCTCCAGGGTGTTTGGTCCCAGCCCTGGGGATTTTCCTACCTCTGCTGCTTTCCCTCTACCTTTCATTTTGAAATTCCCCTGAAGCCTCTTTCATTTTAAAAGGAGAAAATGGATATTGATGTGTCTTTAGTATCAGGGTCTAGTCCTGAATTTGCCCTGAAATATCCCTTAAAACAGAGATAAAGCTGCTCTGATCCATGGAAATACATACTTGGGAACAGTGGGACTCAGAGGACTACTCATGTTGACATTCCAACATGGCAAGATGAAGATGATGAGGGTTGGGAATGGCTCAGTGACCCTTATTTTTCCTTTGGGGCACCTAAATACAAATATATATGGAAAAATACTGTGACTTCACAGCATAATGGTATATTTTCCACAGTATCACAGCAAAATTTGGTTGAAACCCATCACGGAGCATCTTTTCCTCTGGGAAGGAGGAGGAGTGGAGGAATCCCTCCCTGGGTTCACCAGTACAGTTCAGCCACGTTGTGGCAAGATGCCTTCATGGCATGAATTATTTTCTCAACAAATCTGCAAGTTCTGAGAAGGGATGGTTTTATCCCTGTTGACCAAGAGGAGTGTGAGTCATGGAAGGATACAGGGAAGGAGTTGACCCTTGGCTCCTGGCAGTGATTTCCTTTGTGGACATCTCTCTCCTGTCTTTCCCTGATCACTGAACTGGTCTCAGATGCTTCAAACAGAGCTCACACAGAAACTGGAGCTTTTCCTGGGAACTTCCAGAGGAACACTGAACCTGCTGAAGCTGAAGCGATTTTCTATCATAACTTCTTGGGGAAGATTTTGCACGTCATGTTGTTCTACTTGTGCTGATGAACTGGTGTTTTGGGTCTGTTTTGGTCCATTTGGATATCATGGAATCATAGATATATTTGGAAAACCAGTTCAGTGGTGAAGTATCCATAATACCTGCTGAGGACTGAAGTTGTGCTGCCCTAGTGTGAGATTCTCCTTTTTTAAAATATTTTTTGCAACCTTCCAATGCACAGAGGGTTGGGATTATTTTATGTAACATCTTCCTTTAGGAATAAAATTCCCAGTTGGAAATAGGGCCTTGATGCATGAGCTGCTGCTTATGCAAGTCCTGATACAGCCATTGATGGAGATGTCATGTCCTTCCCTGGAAGGTCATTGTCCCTTGCTCATCCCATGGATAGAAACTTGAAGTCTGGAGGTTTGGAAGTGACCCAGTCTGTATCAGACTTGCTGGTTGTTACGATTTTTGATATCAGCTGTAGCTTTCACAGTGATGCTCCCCTTCCACAGCTGAAGCTGGTTCCCCTGCTTCCCTGACCACCTCCTGTCTCCTTGCAGTGTGTGACGTGTGGGAAGGGCTTCAAGAAGCTCTGGTCTCTCCACGAGCACAACAAGATTGTCCATGGCTATGCAGAGAAGAAATTCTCCTGTGAGATCTGTGAGAAGAAGTTCTACACCATGGCCCACGTGCGCAAACACATGGTTGGTGAGTGCGGGAGGCACCGGTGCCACAGGGGGATCTTGTTGGGGGTGTTATCCATTAATTTGGCAATGAAAGGTGTTTTCTGTCGCTGTCATGTTGGGTGTTTAGGGCTGGGCTTACTCTTGGGGGAGCTTTCTCACATCACTATCTTGAAATTTGGCCTGACATTCAATGCTGCAGAAATGTCTGCTCAGTGCCGGGTTTGCACGCGGTGCTGGGGAATGCCATTAATTTTATTGATCAGAAGTGATCAGAGGAAGGTTTGAAGTGTAACCAGTGTAAAAGAGGACCAGTGCTGGGCTTCTAAAAGCAAATTGCACGTGGCAATGCTGGTCCAGTCCCCAGGCCTTGGAGCCACAAAAGCGATCCAGAAGAATGGGGGTTTGGAAAGGAAGTGCTCAAAATGTTGCTGCTGTGTATCTTCCAGAGATGCTTTGGGTTTGTTGGGGTTGGGCACTGGCACTGGGAGTCACAGCTGGGATGTGGGGAGATGGGTGCTGGAGGTGTGTGGAGGCTCCTGACACTGCCCCTGTCCCCACCAGCACACACCAAGGACATGCCCTTCACCTGCGAGACCTGCGGGAAGTCCTTCAAGCGCAGCATGTCCCTCAAGGTCCACTCTCTCCAGCACTCCGGGGAAAAGCCTTTCAAATGCGAGGTAAGGTCCTGGCTGTCGCCCCACCCCTCAGCCTCCCAAATGAGGGCAAAAATGCTGATCTGGGGAAAAATATTCCACTTCTTGGGGCTTCCACTGTGCTTTGTGCCGGTGCAGCTGTAGGGATGATCCCACACTTTTCTAAACTGTGCCTCCCTTCCTGGGTTGAGGGTCCCACCAACCTTATGGTGAAACTTGTCCAGTGCCGGGATCTGTCCCCCAGTGCCTGGACTTTGCATCCCTCCCCAAGCCCATCCAGCCTGCAAACCTGGGTGGGTACCTCCCGAAAAGCCATTTATTTGGGTTGCTCTTTGGGGGAAAAAAAAAGGGATTTCTTCACTGCTGATGATTTGAGAGGAATGCGGGGATATTTTGGGTGCTCATCAGCAACTCATCGCCCCCACAGAACTGCAACGAGCGCTTCCAGTACAAGTACCAGCTGCGCTCCCACATGAGCATCCACATCGGCCACAAGCAGTTCATGTGCCAGTGGTGCGGCAAGGACTTCAACATGAAGCAGTACTTTGATGAGCACATGAAGACGCACACGGGTGAGGCCCCCCTTGCCTGGTCCCAAATCCCTGCAGTCAGGCTCTCCCATGGAAAGAGCGATGGGATGGGGTTACCATCTTTGGGTGGGTGGCAGGGTGGGGTTTTGGGGGGCATGGGCAGTGTAAGGCCCTGGTCAACTCTCTCAGCGAGACTTCTGAAAGGGTTTACAATGGTGATCTCTGAGTTGGACACATGGGAGAACTACCAACAAGAATTTCTCAAGTGAAAACAACACAAAAAATCAGAAAAATCAGGGAACTTTGGCAAAAGGTTTAGGACAACATTCAATCAACATAAAACACTTCTCACAGGATTAACTTGGCCCATTCAACTCAGCAAACATTAAACCTATTTGATGTTAAGTTACTCAAAATATTCCAAGGAGAGTGAATTAGAAAAAGAAAGAGAAAGAGAGAGAAGATACAGAAGAGCACACATATAGCTACCAACTCCTGGGTTCCAGAGGTGTTCCGACAGAACTTCCAAAACAAAGATAGGGTCTAGAAGAACATGACAGCCTGGTGTTCAGTCTTAAATACCCCTTGGCTTTCATGGGCCCCTCTCCTAGGTGGGACTTGTGGCCATTCGGCCACTCAGGAGCTGGGTTATGGGAGAGTGGAGCAGTGCCTCTGGTGTGCCACGATTTGCAGACCCTGTGGGGCTGGGATACAGGCTCTAGGGCTGGGGTGTGGGGCCATTCACTGCCTCACCAGGGTGACGCCCAACCTGCCCTTCCCCCACATACAGCACCCCAAAATGTCTCAAAATACCAAATCTAATGACACGGCCTAACCAGCAGTTTCTCATCCCTCTTCTCCCATCCTCAGGTGAGAAGCCCTACATCTGTGAGATCTGCGGGAAGAGCTTCACCAGCCGCCCCAACATGAAGCGGCACCGCCGGACCCACACCGGGGAGAAGCCCTATCCCTGCGATGTCTGTGGCCAGCGCTTCCGCTTCTCCAACATGCTCAAAGCCCACAAGGAGAAATGTTTCCGCGTCAGCAACCCCTTGACTTCGGACACGGCCGTCCCCCAACCTGCCACCAGCCCTGCTCCGCTGCCCCCCGGCCCCGGCGTCTCCCCCCTGCCCCTGCCGCTGCTCCATCCTCTTCCACAGACCCTCCCTCCTCCTCCTCACCTACCACCACCCCCTCCCCTGTTTCCCGCGGGGAGGATAAATTCAAACAACAATTAGGTGCCCCCCACCCCGGCCATGCGCCTGCACGGACTGCTCTGCCCTTCGGGAACGCCTTCCCCCTGGGGAGCCAAGGCTTCGCTTGCTCTCTGTCCCCTTCCTCCTCGTTTTGGGGTTGTTTTGGGTTTTTATTCCTTTTTCTCACCCATCATTCTCTGCAGAGAGGGGGAGCAGGAGGATGGCCCCCCCAAGGAGCGTGGGTGTTGGGGGGAAACCGCTGTCCGTCCATAAGGGTGTAGGTAAAAGGTGTCACTCTCCATTTCATCTTCCCACACGCCGGCTTCATCTTCCTGCTGGGATGCTGGTGGGGCTGGGAGGAGCAGGATATCCGGGCTTGAGCTTGCTGGCCGGTGCATCAATATTTCTAAGCCGA
This sequence comes from Pardalotus punctatus, assembly GCA_013400915.1. Classification (NCBI taxonomy): domain Eukaryota; kingdom Metazoa; phylum Chordata; class Aves; order Passeriformes; family Pardalotidae; genus Pardalotus; species Pardalotus punctatus. Next base: position 77,176 of record VZTX01001332.1, on the reverse strand, counting down.
ATTCTAGTTAGTGGTGCTTGAATCCCTGTACTGTAAAGCTGGTCTTTCAATTCAGGCTCCTCACCCATGGGGTTGGCAGATGGGCACCTCAGAGGAGTCCACCACTGCCAGCCCCTGTGGCCCGTGGCGAGTGAGCAGATGTCCCCATTGGAAAGCCATTAGCATGCTCTCATTAGCAGCCCTTGGCATGTCTTCCTTCCCTACAACAGGTTTTCCTCCTCCACAGGCAAAAGCACAAACACCCACATTGCATCTCGGGGCATCTGCAGCTCCGTGTTGGTTCAGTTTTGGGGTGCCCTAAGGGAGCTGGGTTCTGGTGTGCCCTTTCTGCTAATCCCAGCAGGAGCTGGGCTCCTGGGGATGCTCTGGAGTCAGGGAGCTGTTCCTGGGAGAGTTTAGATAGCTTTGGGACCGGCAGGAGGGTAGCCTGGGACNTGATCTCTGAGTTGGACACAACATGGGAGAACTACCAACAAGAATTTCTCAAGTGAAAACAACACAAAAAATCAGAAAAATCAGGGAACTTTGGCAAAAGGTTTAGGGCAACATTCAATCAACATAAAACACTTCTCACAGGATTAACTTGGCCCATTCAACTCAGCAAACATTAAACCTATTTGATGTTAAGTTACTCAAAATATTCCAAGGAGAGTGAATTAGAAAAAGAAAGAGAAAGAGAGAGAAGATACAGAAGAGCACACATATAGCTACCAACTCCTGGGTTCCAGAGGTGTTCCGACAGAACTTCCAAAACAAAGATAGGGTCTAGAAGAACATGACAGCCTGGTATTCAGTCTTAAATACCCCTTGGCTTTCATGGGCCCCTCTCCTAGGTGGGACTTGTGGCCATTCGGCCACTCAGGAGCTGGGTTATGGGAGAGTGGAGCAGTGCCTCTGGTGTGCCACGATTTGCAGACCCTGTGGGGCTGGGATACAGGCTCTAGGGCTGGGGTGTGGGGCCATTCACTGCCTCACCAGGGTGACGCCCAACCTGCCCTTCCCCCACATACAGCACCCCAAAATGTCTCAAAATACCAAATCTAATGACACGGCCTAACCAGCAGTTTCTCATCCCTCTTCTCCCATCCTCAGGTGAGAAGCCCTACATCTGTGAGATCTGCGGGAAGAGCTTCACCAGCCGCCCCAACATGAAGCGGCACCGCCGGACCCACACCGGGGAGAAGCCCTATCCCTGCGATGTCTGTGGCCAGCGCTTCCGCTTCTCCAACATGCTCAAAGCCCACAAGGAGAAATGTTTCCGCGTCAGCAACCCCTTGACTTCGGACACGGCCGTCCCCCAACCTGCCACCAGCCCTGCTCCGCTGCCCCCCGGCCCCGGCGTCTCCCCCCTGCCCCTGCCGCTGCTCCATCCTCTTCCACAGACCCTCCCTCCTCCTCCTCACCTACCACCACCCCCTCCCCTGTTTCCCGCGGGGAGGATAAATTCAAACAACAATTAGGTGCCCCCCACCCCGGCCATGCGCCTGCACGGACTGCTCTGCCCTTCGGGAACGCCTTCCCCCTGGGGAGCCAAGGCTTCGCTTGCTCTCTGTCCCCTTCCTCCTCGTTTTGGGGTTGTTTTGGGTTTTTATTCCTTTTTCTCACCCATCATTCTCTGCAGAGAGGGGGAGCAGGAGGATGGCCCCCCCAAGGAGCGTGGGTGTTGGGGGGAAACCGCTGTCCGTCCATAAGGGTGTAGGTAAAAGGTGTCACTCTCCATTTCATCTTCCCACACGCCGGCTTCATCTTCCTGCTGGGATGCTGGTGGGGCTGGGAGGAGCAGGATATCCGGGCTTGAGCTTGCTGGCCGGTGCATCAATATTTCTAAGCCGAATTCTAGTTAGTGGTGCTTGAATCCCTGTACTGTAAAGCTGGTCTTTCAATTCAGGCTCCTCACCCATGGGGTTGGCAGATGGGCACCTCAGAGGAGTCCACCACTGCCAGCCCCTGTGGCCCGTGGCGAGTGAGCAGATGTCCCCATTGGAAAGCCATTAGCATGCTCTCATTAGCAGCCCTTGGCATGTCTTCCTTCCCTACAACAGGTTTTCCTCCTCCACAGGCAAAAGCACAAACACCCACATTGCATCTCGGGGCATCTGCAGCTCCGTGTTGGTTCAGTTTTGGGGTGCCCTAAGGGAGCTGGGTTCTGGTGTGCCCTTTCTGCTAATCCCAGCAGGAGCTGGGCTCCTGGGGATGCTCTGGAGTCAGGGAGCTGTTCCTGGGAGAGTTTAGATAGCTTTGGGACCGGCAGGAGGGTAGCCTGGGACAGAGTAGCAGGACGCTTCTGTTTCTCAGCAGAATCGGCCCAGAATAGTGCCTTAACAATCTGAATTATCCCCTGAGTGATGGATGGGCCCCAGGTTGGTCCCATTGCAAGGTTCAGAGGTAAAGCAAGACCGTGTCCAGCCTGGTGGTGATGTTCCAATTTCCAGTTTGTTGCCTGCGTTGATCTCCCAAGCTTCACCTCTCCTTGTGGTGCTGGCATCCATTGCCCTGCCCTGGTTTGTGGGCACCAGAGGGGGCCAGTGAGGGCTGTGATTGTTTTGGTAATGCCCTGTGGCTAATGTTAGTGCTTGTTGAAGTTGTTGAAGTCGAGCTGGTCTTTGGTTTCACTTACAAATAATATGGCTGGCTTCATGCTGAGGAGGAGGAGAAGAGGAAGACTTTACTGTCACCTTTTTGTTGGGCACTGAGGTCCCAGTGGGGTCTCTCACTGCTGTGCTCTGCCCCAGGCTCTCATGCATTGTCCTGACTCCAGCTGTGGGGTCTCCCTGCCTGGGGGAATGTTCCCTTTGAAGTCAGAGAGCACCCAGCGTGGGCAGAGAGGTGCTGGCTGGAGGTGGGGGGTGTTGCAGCTGATGCTGTGCTCCAAGCCACTGTTGAGGTCACCTATGGACATGGGGCAGCTCATGGAGGAGGTGGTGAGCAGCTGTTGGTAGGCAGGAAGGAAAGAGGTCACTCAGTGGGCTGCAGGAGCCCTTTCTCATGTGCTGGGTGACAGCAGAGTGCTGGGGACAGGGAGCCACATCTGGCTCTGTGAAACATCCTGGTGCTTCATCTCCTGGACCAAATCAGCGAAGCACTTGGGCAGTCAAGGCTTTCCCTGCAGACATGGGAGGATTCAGCCACATGCTCAGGGGCTTTGCTGCCTGGGGACGTGCAGGAGCCTGACAGGGACAGGACAGGGGAGCATCCGCTGTTCTCCTGAGGGCACTTCGAGGTGCTTGGTGTCACCTCCTGCTGAGTGGTGCCCCCCTTGCCTGGCATCTTGGGAAAGCTGACTGAAGTTAGCATTTTGGAGCCACATATTCCTTTTCATCCTCGTGTTGGCTGGGATCCTGTGGATCCCCAACAGCTCTCTCAGTAGCAGTGAGCTCACCCCGTCTCCATCTGCTCCGAGCAAAAGGAGGTTGCTATGGTGGCGCTGCCTCGCCATATCGACCTTCTCAGGTGGGTTCCAAAGGCTTCTCTGCTGTCCTCCTCTGTGACCCTGGGGCTCGTTGGGATGGTGCAAAGCCTTCTCAAACACACACCCATGAGGGATGGGGGCTCTTGGGGCCATTGGCTGTCTGAAGGGACCATGACCCATACTGGAAGATGATTGCTTTAGGGAAGCATTCAGTGATACTCGTGGAGGTGTTGGAGTGGTCCATGCTGTCTCCTCCTCTGCTGCCTCCCAGGTCAGATCCCCTTGGGCTTCCTTGTGCTTCTTTCCCCTCACGCTCAGCCTTGAGACAGGGTGGGAGCACTGCACACCGAGGAGGGCTCCCCTTGCTTTTATGGTCTTCTGTGATGGAGCCCATCAGCTGACAGACTTCCCCCTACGTAAACACCCACACCAACACGTGCTCCCTTTTTCCACTCACCTGGAGGTGGCTTTCCCTGTTCCTGTCCTGGTTCATGCTCTCCCAGTGAGGACCTGCCCCCCTTGGACATCTCTGTGAGATGAGAGCACTTCCTTGAGGCTGGAAGCCCAGCGGAAAACCCAGTGACTGATCCCAGCCACGTCCGATCCCCTTCGAGAGCCTGCTCGTGGAGCCACTTGGAGACGTCGAGATGTGACCATGCACACAGCACTTTGGAGAACCAGATCCCTGCTGCTCCCTCCCCTCTCCAAGGCCTGGCTAGTTCCCAGGAGTCCTACAAGGCCTCTGAGCCCTTTTGTCTACACCCTGACTCAGCCCCAGTGTGTCTTCATGTCTGGTTTTCGTTCGCGTACTAAGAGCTTGGACGAGTTGCTCCCGCAGTGCCTCGTCCGTCCCGGATCCATCCTGGCTGGCCCTTCTGCACCCCTTGGGGTTAGACAGGGCACGAGGCAGGAGAGTCGGGTCTGTTGTTTTCAAGCTTTTTATGTTTCATTTTAATTTTTAAATTTTTTTTTTTTTTTAACTCTTGCACCTTAATCTCTCACATCCCTTCTTTGACAGACCATGAGGGTGGAGAGGGGCTTGATTTCCATTACGCAGTTCCTGAATATGCCGCAACACAACGTTCAGCTGACAGCTCTTCCCACGCACCTAAACCCCAGACCTGTCTGGGTTGGAATTTTTTATTTTCCCCCCTCCACCTTTCATTTGAACTTTGGGGAGGGAGGGAGTCATGTGGGGAGGGTCATTTTTGGTTTATATATCCCAGGAGCCTGGTAGCACAGACCAGTTCGCCTCACGTATCCATGAGGCACAGCTGGCCCTTCGGACCACAGCCATAACCACGGCGCGGTGGGAAGGTGATGGACGGATGGATGGACAGGTGGGAATGGCTGTGACAGTGCAATAGAGACGAGCATCCGCTGCTAGACAACTCCTCTGAGGTGACTCTTGGTTTGCCCGAAGTCAGGAGGGAAGGACAGACGGACAGACGCCCTTCGTTCCCATGGACGGCGAGAGCTTCCCCACACGCAGCCCTGCCTAGAGACACGGAACCATGACGGGAGTTGGGTCGAACTTACAAAGGAAGAAAATAATAATTAAAAAAAAAAAGGAAAAAAAAAGAGAAAAAAATAGGAATAAGAACAACCTCTGTAGCATGGAACTTGAAGGAAATGAATGAAACCCCAAGCACTTGCCTCAAAACTAGTTTCTCATGCCTGGTGTTTGGCTCTGTATTATTTTACGGCATTCAGTATCGGTTGCCCAAACATGCCAAGTTAAGAGTGTATTGGTGGCTCTACAAGTGTGAACAAACTAAACGAAGCACTTTATTCTGTATAGATTAAGGGAAGGCGGGGAGGGGAGGGGAAGCTTGGATGCTTTTCGGAAGCGTCTTAAGTAATGTTCTAGGAAATGTATTATTATTATTATTACTTTTTTTTTTTATGACCACGTGTAATCAATATATGTTTATCTTTAACTCCAAGTACAGCAGTTACTCTCTTTGGGATGGTGTGAGGAGGGGGAGGCTGAAATGGTTGGATTATTCCATCCCCATGGGGCCAACTGAGGCAAGTCACTGTCTACCGCAGGAGCGGGCGAGTCTTGATTCGTCGACAGTCCCATTGGCCAATGTCCAGGAGGTCCCAAGAGGTTCATCACAGCCACCTCCCAGGGCACAGCTCCCAGTCAGACATCCCCATCCCGAGCCATCTTCTGCCTGGGGTGCTGGGGCTGCTCTCTGAGCCGCCCACGAGCACGATGAGTCACAGTAGGGAGGCTGGTTTGGGTTGTCCCTCGAGGCCAGGTCCTTGGCCATGCTTTGAAACCTGCTTTTGGCCTCTCACCAAGGCACGTCGGGGCTTGCCGAGCTCTGAAATTGGTGAGAGGTCAGAACTGGGCCTTTCCACTGCGTTCTCCCGGTCTGGAAGTGTTATGACTGTTACCAAAGAGGTTGCAAGTGGAAGGACTGAATCAATAAACGATTTGTCTTTTATAAAAGAAAACCTAAAGTTCCACCACTTTCTTTGTTACCTTAATTTTGCCTTACCTTTTTCTTCCTTTTATTCCCCCTCTTTTTCTTTTCTTTTGAAAGGGTTTTTTTCAGGTAATTGTGTGAGGAGTTAAAGATGGAGAGGATGGGATTCCTGTGGAATGTTGACTGCTGCCCCTGCTTCACATGTATAGGCTTTGTGTTGGGTTTGGTGGGAGGTGTGTGCGTGTGTGTGAGACAACTTGACTGTTGTGGGGCCAACAAAAAAAGAGCTTTTCAGGGAAGGGTGATGAGTTGATAGAAGAAGGGATTCAGTACTTACAGCCCTGGGATAAGGACTGAGCTCCTGGTCTTGCTGGCTCCATCAGGTTTGTGCGAACTCTGAGCAGGGGCTCTCTGATCTCTCTTGGAAGTGGAGAAACCAAGGGGCACATTCAAAAACATCCAATGCCTTTATTAGTTTCAAATGGAGCAGGGGGAACCTCACCAACAATATCAGCATGGATATTGGGAAAATAATGGAAGAAGAGATGGTGTTCCTTCAGCCTTTTCATGTACCTAGGCTTTGGCACTGTCCTTATTTTTAGGGGGGCCTGTGCCACCAGAGATGTTGCATCAGAGCCAGGAAAGCACAGGGTGTCAGCAAGGAGTGATACCTCTCTGAGCATTCCTGGTGGCATTTCTTATCTGTGATGGCCTTTGGACTGACACAGCTTCTTGAAGATGTGGAGGAACATCTCTAGGCCAGATTTTCACTTGGTGGTGTCCAAATTTGCCACCTTCCTCGGACCAACATGTGCTGAGATTTGGCTCTTGTTGCTCAAGCAATGGGATATTTCAAGTTCTTCTGGGTCTTTTTATACAACAGCTGTTTTTCCTCTTATGATTTCCTGCCCTTTGCCAGTGGTGGCATCTCCATAGCTTTATAATGGATGTGAACCCGGTGGGAGCACCAAATTCCCAGTGATTGTGTTCCCAATGGAGAGCTGTGAGGAGAGTGACCAAGGATGGGGACCAGCTTCATCTGCAACTTCTTCAGCCTTTATCAGGGACCACATCACGAGAACCCCTGGAAGGTCAGCAACGTTCTTCTGCCGGCTTCAGAGAGCCCAGAATTCCTCCAGGAGAGGCAAGAAATGTGGCAGGAGGTGAATGGGGATTAACCCTCTCTTAGGATAAAGTGTCAACAGCTTTCCAGCCTGCATGCAGCAAGAAGAGCTGAAACAAAGGTCACGGAATCACAGAACCATAAAGGTTGGAAAATGCCTCCAAGATCTTCAGCCTTTGACCAATCACCACCTTGTCAACCAGACCAGGGCACTGCGTGCATTTTCCACTCATTCCTTGAACACTTCCAGGGATGGTGGTGGCGGCAGGAGGTGGTATCCTGCCACTGCGATAAATGACTTTTAAAAATTGTTATTCGATGCAGGGATTATTTTTTTTTAAATTCTTCTTAACTTTTCTTTATTTTTTTTCTGCCAGAAGCTATTTGGAAGATTCATCTTTAATTAGCTTGGGAATTGTCTGCACGAATTTCTGCAGAACTGGGCAGAAGGTGTTTATTTCTTTTCAGTGCATTTTTCACACATTTGATTGTTTAAAACAGTTTTGTTCCCTTTTTTTTTTTTTTTTTAAGCTGCTTTATGACAGCCAGTCACCTTGGATTTCTTTTTCTTCTGAAAATATTTCATTACTGTTCTGATGTGATTGTCCTCTAAGGAGCTTATTCTGTAACTTTTTAAATCCTTCAAATGAAACCAGGACAAGACCCTTGTTCCTTTACTCCTGCTGAATTCTCTTTCCTTCCAAATGTGTTTTAGTTCCTCCACAACTGCATTTTGATCCAGATGAATCAGTCAGTTATGATTTGTGATACCAGAATTTTCATTCCACTTTGAGGCAATTATTTTGCAAGGTTTGTATTTGTTCCTTTTAAAAATTATTATTGATTATGGTCCCTGTTAGTGGCACCACGACATCATAGAATCATAGAATTGTTACAGCTGGAAAAGACCTTGAATCTCATCAAGTCTAACCACCAATCCAGCACCACCACCATGTGCACCACTAAATCATGTCCCCAAGTGCCACATCCACATTTTTTGAACACTTCCAGGGATGGTGACTCCACCACATGCCTGGGCTGCCTCTTGCAGTTCTTTACAACCCTTTCTCTGGAAAAAAATTCATCATAATATCCAATCTAAACCTCTCCTGAAACAACCTGGGGTTGTTTCATCCTGTCACTGTAGGCATCCAGCTTCCTTCTAGTCCTGTGTAAACTCCTAGTTGTTGTAACCGTGGAGAAGAGCTGTAAGGACAAGAATCCTAAAGTTTCAGTTCTCAAACGGGAGAAAATAATAAAAATAAATGATGGGGGTCTCCATAGGGCTGGTTTGCTGCATGTGTCCATCACAACTTGTGCTTGGTCCTTGTCTTTGGTTGCTGTGAAGGATCAGTTTCAGCTCTATCAACATGCAAACACAGGGGATTTCTTTTGGAATAGTCACATTTATTTTTAAATAAACCACTGGTCAGATGGTGTGGGCATCAGGAGATTTTTGCTCAAACAGATCTTTTTTCCTGCTGCCAGTTCAGTCATGTTTCTATCAAAACTTCATTATGGATAACTTTAAAATAAATACGCATTTTTCCTCAGTAAGAAGCTCTTTTTGAGCCAGACAGATCTGAGGTCTCCTTAGCAAAGTAGAATACTCTTAAAATAAAAAAGAAAAAAAAAAGTCTGAACATTAAAAATAAGAGAAACAGCAAAAATATAAAACCTTTCCCTAAAAAACAGCATTTGACCATCCATAGGTGAGGACATTGTGACCTGTGATTAAAGATGAGGAGCCCAAAAGGCTGGAAATGCTCACGCATGGCCTTCCCTGCTCATCTCTCCCCAGCTTCTCACCCTACAACTTGCACGGCTCCTCCCCTCCTGAGACTCAACTCCCAACTTCTCATCACTCCCAAGTCAAGGTGGAGGCAAAGAACAAACATTATTTCCTTTTCATTACAGATTCCAAAGCACTTCTGCTGCTCACATGATCTTTTCTTTTCACCGTCCCAGCCCAACAACCCTCATCACTCAGAAACTCATCAAATTCTACCAGGTCTCTCCTGTAGCACTTGACTTTGACTCTTCCTTCTCCTCTCTGAGGAACACCGTGCTCAGAGACACCTTAGATGGGGAAATAATTTGTAGACCCCTTTCCTGGGGAATGCCAACCTAGTCCCCACTTTCTGCCTCCACCGTTTGCTGGGGAGGTTGAACAGCAGTTGAAAAAATGGGGAAAAACGTGGAGGAAGAAGTGAAACAAGCGTGTGATCTATTTGTCCTGTCTCTGGAGACTGGAGTAACTCATTTTTCCATGCTTCTCAGTCTCCCCCAGTTCCTTGCAGGCTCCAGATCCCCTCTCTAATTACCTCATGAGCACCTTCAAGTTCCCAGAGGTTTTCCAGATACTTTCCCCTTTTCCCCATTTACCCAAAAAGTACCAACCACAGATACAGTGTCCTGCACAGTGTCCAGATGCCACATCTCTGATAAACATCTCCCCATCTCCCCCCATCCCTCCTTGCCCCAGGCCCTGTGGAAAGAAGACCAATCGCGCCTCTCTACATCTTCGTTAGGCGCAAGACGTTGAGGCGCACGGGAAGGAACGTGGCACCGGAGGCGTACTGGATCTCCCGGAGGACTCCTTCCCACTTCTTCTGCTCCTCATCATACCTGGGGAGAGACAGACAGGCAGCTATGGTGAGGAATGCTCTGCTCTCTCTGCCTCCAGCTGCTCTCCATAGTGGTGGGAACTCTCCTGTGATGTACCACAGGAGTTATTTGGCCACAAGAATCAGTGGGAGCTGCATGGGGACTTTCAGCCCTAGCATGCCCTGGTTTGGGAGATGAGGGTATCTGCACGTGAGCTTGCAGTGGAGGGGATATTTTTCCACTGGGAAATGGGGTGATGGCACCAAGGTGGAACATCAATGGTGAAGGACAGCAGGATCCTGCTGAGGGTGCTAAAGCACCAGTGTGAGGGACAGGAGCAGCCAATGTGTATTCGCAGCTGTCACAAAGTGCTTTCTGCCCACTCCTCTTGCATGTAAGACTATCTGCTTCCCAGCCCAGACTCTGCTTCCCAGCCCAAGCCCTGGCTGTTCCCAGGGACAGGAGGCATCACACAGATGCTGCTCCACAGCAAAGGGGAGGCTGGAACCAGCTGCAGGCAAAATGTCAAGGCAGAAACAAAGCCAAAGGAGCAGGTTTTCCCTGGTCTGTTGCTGTCTGAGGCTGGGAGAGATCACTGAAGCACTAAAGTTCCCTCCAGCACTGCACAGGGCAGACTTCCCACCCGGAGACCCTGTGCTGAGCCTGCAGCCTCATGTTGGGGTGACAGCCTCCAGCTCAGACTCAAGGCATAAAGAAAGACAGAAAAATATCTGCTTCATCGCTAACATCCCTCCCATGCTCCTTGGACAGCCCAGGGGAAGATCATCACCTCCAAACATCGTTCAGCTCCGTTGGCACCAACTCTCCCGACTCTGTCTCCACTGTGGCAAACCCCCCGAGCAGGTAGAGCACCCCAGACAGGCTGACCAGGCTGACAGAGCTGCGCTCCTGAGGGAACTCCGTGAAGGTGTCCCACCTGCCACGGCAAGAGAGGGGACAAGTTACAGCACCCTGGCCACCCCCACGTTGAGGGTGGCCTCAAATCAGGACCCAACAGCTGAGCTCACTAGTGACAGATGAGGTTGAGCAGGTCTAGGTGGTGGGATGGGATCATACCCTGGCTGTTTGTAGGAACAGCTCTTTCCATCATCATTGTTCAACTTTGTTTTGCATTGAGTACATGGACCAGTTTGTCCCAGTGCTGGGGCTGCAGCTGCAAGAGCCACCCAAAATCAGAGCATTTATTGTATTGGGTGAAGCTGCCAGGGAACACAAGGACGGCACCAGTTGGTGAAACCACTTTGAAGATGAGCCTGAGATGATGCACAGCCCAACCATGGTGACATTGGTGATGCCCAGCTCTCACAGAACCCTAGAATGGTTTGGGCTGGAAAAGGATCTGAAAGATTATCTAGTCCCAACTCTCCTGCCATGGGCATATAAACCGGATGAACTGACATTGGCAGTCACAAACAAACTCCAGAATGGCTCCACCTGCAACTACTCCTTGTGTAACTACAGCTCAGGACGTACTTGTTGGTGGCAATGTCGTAGACCTCCACCGAGCTGGTCAAACCGGAGTCGGTCACACCGGCTGCCACGTAGATCTTGTCCTTGTGCACAGTGGCGCCAAACAAGGAGCGGGCGGTTTTCATGGGAGCCATCTCCTTCCACTCAAACTTGGCTGGGTTGTAGACACACATCTTCTTCAGGCACTTTCTGGAGAAAGAGGAGAGGGAAAGGGAGCCTCAATCACCTGTCAAGGGGTGGTTTTGCACTGCAGGAGTTTGGGGGTGTCTGCTGGGGAGAATGTGGGGTCTCTAGAGAGGATTCTGCTCCTCCACATGGACATGATTGGAGGAACACATCCTTTGTCGGGTGTGCACTGAATGCCCTGAAATCCAGGGATGGGGCGATACATTCTCTCTCCTGCAAGGACACTTCCATCTCCCTGATGTCCCTGTTGGCCTCCTAAGGTTTCAGAAAGGGCTGCAGGCACAAAGGTGAGCTGAGAGGGAAGGATCCACCTCTCACATCCCATCCAGCCCTCCTTAAACCAGGCTGGGGAGGTACCAACTCTGCACTCCCACTGGTTTGGGGGATTGACTCCTTGATTTTCTCTTGCTTTTTGACTTACTTGTCACTTCCTTTGCCTCCGATGACGTAGACAAGATCCTTGTGTGATACCACTGCGTGGCCATAGACTGCGTAGGGAAGGGAATCGGCCTCACCCCACTTGAAGGACCTGGGTCAGAGAAAGATAGGAAACAAAAGGATTTGTAGCTTGCTGGATGGCACCTGGAGGAGATGGCACTTCCCAGACCTAGAGGTAAGCAGAGTTGGACTCAATCTCAGAAACACAAGATCTGCAATGAGACAGGTTCATCCAGTAAATTTTGTAATCCTAAAAAAGGGTTACAGTTAAATAAGCAGAATATTTCTGCTAATATCCATTATTTTCTTGAGGTCTTCAGGTAGGTGTAGGGAGCAATAATGTCTCCTTGAACCTCCTTTTCTCCAAGCTGAGCCCCCCTAGCTCCTTCAGCTGCTCCTGGTGCCCCACACCCTTCCCCAACTCTATTCCCTTCTCTGGGCTCACTCCAGCTCCTTAATGTTTCTTGTCATGAAGGGCCCAAAACTGGACACAGGATTTGAGGGGCAGCCTCAGCAGTGCCCAGCACAGGGGAAGAAACTCTTCCCTGGTGCTGCTGGCCATAGTCCTGCTGATACCACCGGCCTTCCTGGCCACCTGGGCACACTGCTGGCTTGTGTTCAGCCAGCGAATGTCAACGAAATGAATCTAAAGTGGTGCTGCTCACATCTCTACCAGCTTCAAATCAACACTCAAAGCACCCCCTGATCAGGGGCAGACACATTCTTTCCCAGAGCCTGCAGGGGCAGGTAAATGCCCCATTCTGTGGGAATAGAACTGTTTTCAAATCCCTGCCTGTAAAACAGACTTGGAAGCACGCACATCTAAATATAGACCAAGCAAAGGCTTGTTGCCGCCTGCTGCTCTGTCTTTTTGGGGCAGAGAGAAGCAGGCTTTGGGAGTTTCTGTCTCCTGAGAGAAGAACAGAATGGTGCCTTTTAATAAAGCTCATGACTCAGCATGGGTCAGAGCCTGTTGTCCGAAAATAATGGGATACTAAGCCTGATATCAATCTGGATGACCCATTCCGTGCCAGATCTGAATATTTTAAAAACAAACTTTTCTGTTCAAACCTCTTTTGGTGAGACCACAGTGAGTGTCACTGATCCTTCAATCAAGGGGCAAGAGCAGAGGGTTTAGCAGAAGGAAAAACTCCTCTGTACACATCTCACATGAACATCTACTAGTATCAGTCCCAGATAACAAAATATCCCCGTAAAGGCTTCCATCTCCATGAGGTTCAGTTACAATAAATGGAGCAGCTGGAATGAGGCAGCTCAGAGCCCCAGGGCACAGCTCAAGACAGTGCCAGCAGTCCCAGCACGCAGATATGGAGTTCAAACCCTTCTCTAAAACCTTTTGACCCCTGGAGACCTGGAGTCCCTCTGCATGGCAGCTGCTCCCCTTCTCCTCCAACCCCGTTCCCGCCCCACACTCGCACTGAGCACTCACAGCCGGTCGTAGCACAGCACTGAGTCCAAGGTCTTCTCTCCCTCCTTCAGTTCCTTCCCTCCAACCACGAAAATCGAGTTTTCCGCCTCTCCCAGGCCAAAGAGGCAGCGAGGTGAGGGCAGGGGGGGCATCCCCAGCCAGTCTGCGTCCAGATGGTCATACTGGAAGGAAACAGATGGTCATCAGTGTGTGCTCACCCCTCCCTTGGGTTAGCCAAAGTCAGGGTCCAGGGGATGAGGGTGAAGTCTGTTCCCATGGGCAGCCTGCTCACCCCAGCAGCACTCTGTGACACGTTCCTGTGGCTGAGCCTTTGTCACCTGGGATAGGATGGGAGATCTTAGAGCAAAGTCAGATATCACACTATAAACCTTTCATGATGAGGCATAAGAACAGAGACAGGTCTGCAGCAACGTGTTCTATTCTTCAAAGCCTGGACTTAACAGAATCACATCAAGGTTGGAAAATATCTCTGAGATCATTGGGTCCAACTTCGACCAGTCACTTCCATGTCACCTCCATGGCACCAAGTGCCACATCACTTCTTGAACACCTCCAGGAATGGTGACTCCACCACTTCCCTGGGCAGCCCATCCCAATGCCTGACCACCTTTCCAGTGAAAAATTTCTTCTTGATGTCCAACCTGAGCCTACCTTTGTGCAGCTTGTGGCCTGGTCCTCTCATCCTGTTGCTGGCTGCCTGGGAGCAGAGACCGACCCCCACTCAGCTACAGCCTCCTTTCAGGGAGCTGTAGAGAGTGAGAAGCTCCCTCCTGAGTCTCCTCTTCAAATTTGGAACTTGGAACAAGTTTGGTCATCTTTGGGAAAAGACTTCCATGTTGGACTTACAATGGATCATCCCTGGGACTGGAGGAGTGGGAAGCATTTCAACCTTGGAAATTTTCCTGCACCTTTTCATACGTAGAACACCTCACAGTATTTCACTCTGGTGTTTTCCATCTCTGCCAGGTGACAGGGTGGTGTCAGCAGTGTTGGCTACACAGATGAAGTGTGCCAGACCCATCTGATAGAGGAGGAAGCTGATCCAAACAGTGCTGCTGGATCAGACCACCAAATCCTTGGACATCTGTAGATCAAGGCATTGCCTCATCTCCCACCAGAAAAAAACAAAACAAATGAATAATTCTGAGACAGGGGACTCTGGGCAGTGAATCTTAATGGGACCTGGGGCAAAAAATGTAATATAGCTTGAAAGCAGAGGAGGGAGGGATGTCTTGCAGCCAATTTTGTGGGACTCTGCAGGATAAAGCTGTGATGCAGCATTGCCTGGAGCTCTGTTTGCCATGGCTCAGGCCAAGGAGCTTCAGCCTCATGGGTTGGCTCCAAAGATTCGGCCTCAGCTGAGTGCCTGTGGTTTTCGTCTCTTTGTAAGCTGCGGTCCACACATGTGTTATTTATAGTGCAACTCTGAACAGTTCAGTCATCAGGATAGTTCCTGCTTCTTGATGGATTCAGCATTGTTTTTGAGTCATAAATCTTACAAGTGACAAAGAAAGGATACCCTTTTCCATCCGAAATGTCAATGGAATCATTTTGCTCCTGCCAAAATCTACAAGGCCCCTGGGATTTATCAGCATTTTTATATTTTGGCGTCTGTTCTTAAATCTAAATTATCCCTGACCTAATGCCCCTGGCTTCAGCAGGGGGAATGTGAAAATGGGGAGGATAGAAAGAGTCAGAAGGTGTAGGGAATTGTAGCACAGTGGTTCAAGAGCTTGTCATGGAGCTGCACGTCTAACTATGTCGTATCAGCTGAAAAAAAGGGCTCAAAATTCTCTTTTACTCATTCAGGAACCATGAGCTACATAATGACACAGATGCAATAAATTACACCTTTGCAAACTGGCTGCATCCTCCAACCCCAGGGCTTGTCTGATTCTCCCAAGCACGAGTGACAGGGGGAGGTGTGGAAGGACCACTGTCCCCTTCTTGTGGCGAAGAGCTAAAAGTTGCCCCACAATGTTCAAGGCATTTGTCACTGAGTCAGTGGCAAACTGGGAGCTGAATAGAGAAATTTTGCTGTTTGCAGCTCAAAACTGCAGAGTACTTTGGGTTGAAGGACCTCCAAAGGGGTCCTTCATGTCCAAGAGGGCATAGCTTTGGAGTTAGAGAAGATTGCCAGGGCTCTGTGCAGTCAAATATTCAATGTTTCCAAGGAATGTTTCCAGTGTTGCCCCACCCCAGGAAGTGCTCAAGGCCAGGCTGGATGGAGCTCTGAGCAGCCTGGTGTAATGGAAGGTGCAATGGAAGGTGTCCCTGCCCATGGCAAGGGTTTGGAAGGAGGTGATCTTCAAGGTCCCTCCCAACTCGGGTCATTCTGTGATTCTGTTGAGGTTCTATGACCTCTGTGGACCCTGCTCCAGCTCTGCTGGGAAGAATCATCTTTAGGCACAGGTTTGGGCTGAATGCATCTGTCTGCCCTGCACAGGTGACTGCTGGAGTGGGACACACCTCTGTCACCACCCAGTGTCCACTGTCAAGGGCTGTCCCAAAGAGCACATCCCCAGCACTTCCACACCTTCCCACTCTCTGCTGCTTTCTAAGGCTGGGGGTTCTCCCTGCTGGCTTCTCATTCCCTGGACCTCACCTGGCCTGCACAACCTCCTGCCCCTTTCCAGGTGAGGACAAGCCTGGTCCCTGCATGATGTGCAGCCCTACTGATGCAATGAGTCCAGGGGGGGATCAGGGCTCTGTGTCTCAGCTTGGCAACTGCCCTTGTTTTATCCTTTCTGCCTGGAGATGTTATTGTTTCCCCCAGATGATGTGAGCCTGGGACACGTTATTGTTTCTTCCCAGAAGACTTGAGCCATGGAGAGGAACAAAAAAAGGATTTCTGAGTATGGGAGGAAGAACAGAGGATTTACTGGATTCCTCGGGGTCACAGGAAGGGTCGGCGCCTTGCCTTAGCTGTCTACAGGGAAAGAAATCTGGGCTACAGCCCAAGCTGGGGCTCAGATTGCCTGTACAGCTCAATCCAGTCACAGTTTGGTCACTGCTGAGTTAGAACAGCCACTTTCCTTGTGGAGTATTCCCAAAGGCACCACATGGTGATTTCCCCCTTCTCAGGATGGGAATGGCTGAGGCAGAGACTTGGGGCTGGAATAATCCCATCTCCAGGGGGCAGGAACAGCACTGGAAATGGGGCACATGTTGGGAGGCAGGGACATGCCCTGCGTCCTTGGGGTGTTTGCTCTGTGGCTGCTGCTGCTGCTGCTGCTCCTTTTTTGGCACCTGGCAGAGTCACCCTTGGGTTTTGCTGGGGTCCATAACCAGGGAACACAGGGGATGCAAAGCAGAACCTGGGTCTGATGCCACAAACCTCCCAGCTCAGGAGTCCTATGGCAGCCAGGGCTGGGCCAGATTCTCTGTTCTAAACAATCCTCTGTTCAGGATTTGGAAAAGGAGGGCTTATTCCTGTTACCTTCTCCTTCAACCCTCCTTCCTCAATTACCAGAACCTCCCCTCTGTGGGATCTGCCTTAAAAATATAGGGAGAAGAATCTCTGGTAAAGCAATTCACCATTCTTCTAAATGCTAAACTAAACATTTCTCCTTAGTTTATAACTTTCATTATAACATCACGTGACAACAAATATTACTGGCATTACTTGGAAGCTAAGGCCTGGTGATGCTCCAAAGTAGTCAAAGAAACAAAAGAATATAAAGGAAGTACCTGTAGGAAGTAGGAGCTCATGGGATCCTCTTTGTTGTCCTCATTGTAGTACAGTCCTCCAACTATGAAGATCTGATTCTCTTTGGTCACCAGACTGATGTGGTTCTTGGGGATTTGAGTAGACAGGGAAGCGAAGTAGCACTCGTTGGCATTGGGGTCATAGGCCACCGCTCCGTTGTCGCTCACCATGAAAATAAGGTCCTGGAGGAACATCCCAAAGCGCATCGTGTCATTCAAGATCCCAGGGAGAGCATCTTCCTCTGTGTCTTCACCTTCATCTACTGCTCCATTGACAACATTCTCTTTCGTTTGATTCTCGCTGTTTTTCTTCACTTTCTTCTTCTTCACCACAGTGAATTTGCCTTTCTGGGCATCCTTCACCATCTGCAGCTTATTGAGGAGCTCTGGGCTGGACTTGACCATGGCGTGCTTCTCCACGTGGTCCTTGATGTAGTCGTTGGGCATGAGGCGGAAGCGGATGCTTTCGAAGATGACAGGCAAAGCCTTCTGCCGGCTCTCACGGTCCTTGGTCCCCACCCACTTCATCACCACCTCGAAGACACTCTCCTCCTTCTCGATGTTGAGGGAGTCACTGGAGATGATGGCAATCAGCTCATCGGGGGACAGCTGGTAGAACTCCTCGTCCCGGGAGACCAGCGCGAAGCGGTCACAGATGAAATCGCGGGCGGCCACGGCCAGCCGGGCGCAGTCCAGCATCAATCCCAGCCGGAAGATGGCCAGGCAGTTGCTGAGGCAGAGCCGCTTCTGCAGGAAGGACACGCACACGGTGAAGATTGAGGGGATCTGGAACATGTTGGCCACGGAGAAGATGTCCTGCACGTTCTGCTCGGTGATCTCCAGCTCGGAGGTGTAGATATAATGGAGGATCTTGCCCATGACATCTGGGTCAACATCTTCCAAGTTGACCTCCCTCTTCTTGCTCTCTTCCATGTCAGAGAGGAACATGGCCCGGAAATACGGGCTGCAGGCTGCCAGCACCAGCCGATGACAGGGAAACTCCTTCCCTTTGACTTTTAAGACACAGTCCAAGAACTTGTTGTGGTCCAACATGTCCTTGAGTCCATCCTGGAGAAGAGTTTGCTGGTAGAGACGCAATTCTTCCACTTGATCAAGAGGCAAACCCATGGTGGTGCCAAGTAACCGCTCGTTCTTTCCCCCAGTCCTGCTTTTATGGATTAATGCTGGTGGGTATGTCTATACCTGAGTAAAGAGACTTGCTCAAAGCAGGGCTCACAGCCTCGCTGGCTTCCAGACCATCGGCACACCGGGAATGTGAAACGCTCGCTGCGCTCCCAGCTGTCTGTGTACTTCAGATCCCAGCTTGGGGCTTTATATATAGACACAGCGCTCCAGAGCTTAAGGAATCCATACTGCAGCATGTGTAAGCCGATCACCCTTTAATATGACACATTGGACAAGGAGGAAGGGAGGGGGCTGAGGGAACAGCTGTAATTCCAGCCTGAATAATTCAGGAAGGGTCTGTCAGCTCATGAGTCACCGCGGGGGGAGCAGGAGGCTTTGCTGCCATGACACCACAGGGGACACGTGTGACCCACGGGCTTGGGAAGGGCCTCTGGGTGAATCAAAGAGCCCAATCTGCCTTTTGGGTCATGGGGGGAGCGGCTGGGACTTCCTCCTGACGATGCTAAAAGAGCTGTTGTGAAAGTGCTGAACCTTTAGCTCTGCTAAAAATAGACAGTGAAGTCAAAGCTGGAAAGATGCACTAAGGGAGGGTCTTATGTGGGCTTTGTGGCATCCCCAGCTCCAGCCAGCTCCCGCCCAGAGCTGCTTTGCTGCACAGGTTTGTCCTTTATTCTCCTCTAGAGTCACTTTTCAGAGGGTTGGGAGGGGGTGGGAAATGGAGATGGAGCTGTTTGTTTACAGCCCTGTGTGGGATACAAGACCTGTGCTGGAAGTTACTTTAAAATTCCCACTAAAGCAGGAGACTTGAGGATTGTGGGAGAGGGATGGCTCTCTATCCCTGCAGTAGGTGGTGGAGTCACCATCCCTGGAGGTGTTTAAGGAAAGACTGGACCTGGCACTCAGCGCCATGGTCTGGTGGCCATGGTGGTGTAAGGTCACAGGCTGGAGTCGATGGTCCCAGAGCTCTTTTCCAGCGTCATTGATTCTGTGATTCTGTCAAACATGCAAATGGGCCCCAATGGCACATTCTCTGGGCACCTTGGCATCAATAAATCCGTCTTTTCCGTATCTTGGTCACAGAGAGAGCGTCTGAGGCAGAACAGAAGTAAAGGAAATGCAGCGGTGGGCTTCAACTCACAGATTAAAACATCCAAACACAAATACCTTCTAGTTAATTGAGGGTCTCCTGCTCAGCTCTTCAGGTTCATCACCCCACGATGAAGTCTAGCACCACAGCAGGACAGCCTGCCTGGCCCTGAGCCGATGCTCCAGAGTGGCTGAGTTCTCCAGCAGGCCTTGTGCCCTGGATGCCCATGGATGTCTAGGAAGTCCCATGGGCCCTCAAATGGCCACTCCAGGTCCAGCCATTCCCACGGAGCTCACAAAGAAGCAAATTAGTTTTGACAGCCATGGGCGAGCAGAGTAGCTATAATTATTTATACCTATAGTAAAACTTGTGCATGAATCTGTTTTATCTCTTACTGTGGGCCCTCTGGGCTGTCTGACACTCAGTGATGGCACAGATTTAATTAACAATTTAATTAAGTCTATGCAAAGATATTAGCGACTATTCTTGGCATATTTAAAGCCACATCACCCTTTACCCTGGCACGGGTGTATTTATAAAAATTGCCACTATGGTTATCTCCCGAAGTGGGAGGAGGGAGGGAGCTACACTGGTACGGGGCCCTTCTGTACTGGTGTGTTCCAGCAGCATCTGGGAAGTACCAATATAGCAGGGAAATAATCACAAGCTGTTTCCAGGCTCACATCATAAGCTCTTCTGCACTGCTCATCTGTGACGGGATCAAACTCCGAGTGCTGATCTTTGAACTGGGCTGGACTTCAGAAATCTTTGCTCCCTGACATCTGGGGCTGGACACCCCCATCCTCCCCTCTCTGCTCCCTCTGCATTAGCTCCGTGCCATCCCAAGTTTAATCCTGTGTTGTTGTGCCACCAGCTGGAATGTCCCCCCCCACTCTCTGCCTTTAATCTCCCTTGAGCCCTGTGTTGTTTTCGTTCTCGTTGTGCTGCCATCTGAGTTTTTCTTCCTTATTCCCCACACCAGGAGGTGCCACTGCTAAAATGCAGCTACACCCATCTGTTAGAGGAGCCCTGGGACCTGGTGGGTCTCTGGCATCTCCCAGGTTGGTGGCTCCCCCAGGGAAAGGGCCCTGTGCTGGTCCCAAACCTGCTCTGAGGCTGTGTCAGTGGCTTTGTACGGCAGCTCAAGCAGCTCCAAGGCTTGGGGAAGCAGCCCTGGTTTTCCAGGACTGCTGTCTCTTGGGTGTACTCTGTCCCCCTGGTCTGACCAGGCCACAGCCAGGGATTTTCAATGACCAATGGATTACAAAAGTCATTAAGGGTGTCCCTAAGTGGGCAATAGTCCCCCCAGGACATGGGGGTGGGTGAATGCCCTGGTTTTGTCTGGGACAGAGTTAATTTTCCTCCTAGTGGCTGGTATAGTGCTATTTTTCCAATTTAGGATGAGGGTAATGTTGATAACTCACCCATGTTTTGGCTCTTGTTGAGTCGTTCTCACCCTGAATCAAGGATTTTCAGCGTCTCATGCTCTGCCAGTGAGGAGCTGCACCAAAAGAAGCAGCATGGCCAGGAGGGCTGACCCAAAGTGGCCAGAGGGATATTCCCTTCCACAAAACATTATTCCCAGTATATAAACTGTGGAAGTCACCCAGAAGGGAACCAGCTGCTGTTTGGGGTCAGGCTGGGCATCAGTCAGTGGGTGATGAGCAATTGTGTTATTTCTCTTGGGTTCTGCTACTCCTCCTCCTCTCCTTATCATTATTATTATCATAATCAAAATTTTGTTTCAGATGTTAAACTTTTCTCATCTCAACAGATTTACCTGTTTGCCTTTTCTTTTTGAATCTCCTCCCCATGAGGGCTGAGAAGGGGAGGGAGTGAGAGGCTGTGTGGGATTAAATCACGACAGAGAGGATACATGGATACATCCTAAAGGGATGAAGTGTCACTGGACCACCCCCTCCCATACAAAATGTCAGAACAAAAAGGATCAATGCAGGAATTTTAGCCGTATCAGGTTGAACAAGAAAGTGTCCAGCGTAGGGCTATTAACTGGGATTTGTAATTGCAATAAATAATTTCTTTTCTTGGCTTTTGGTTGAGTTTTATGAACAGGCAGACAATAACCAGATCAGATGAGATGCTCTTCCCCAGAGAGATGAGCAGTGGATAAATCCCATTCTACAGAGGCATTTACTGAGGCTGAGGCTGCTCTGTGCAAGGCTGGACTGGCTGAGATAACACCAGGGTTCTCCAGGCCCACCAGCCCTGGGCTTGTCAGAGCAGTGAAAGCTGAAGGGATAACTCCTGGAAAAGGAGGGCAAAGCCCAGATTCTCCTGTGAAGTCTCTAACAAGTCACTCTCTGGGTTGGTGCCTAAGATTAGCTCCTTCTGGCAGCTTCAGCAGATGCAGCTGCTGGGTAAATATAGATGCTTAGTGAATGGGCTATTTTCTCCTGGAGTACCCAAGTCAGGAGGGCAGTGCAGAGTCACTGGGCTCTGCCATGTGAGTCACCCACTTCCACACGGGGAGGTGACTCTGTTTGTCCTCCCAGGCAGCCACAGACAAGAGCTGAGCCACCACGGTGACAGAGCCCTTGTCACTCGGCCACTCAGGGGGATGTCACCTGTGCAAGGACACCCCTGTGGAGGGGAACAGATGATTTAACAATACCACATTGTGGCTTTGTTGTTTTAATGGAAAAAGTAAATCTGAAATAATGAAGATGCCAAGAAACACCTACCCAAAGTCCAGCAGCGACAGATGTGTCACAAAGGGATGTGCCTGGCAGCTGGGGAGGTTTTGGGGACATGATGAGATGTCACCAAGGTACAATACCTGCCCTTACTCCCAGAATAGTTAGTCACACTCCCAGAAATAAAACCAACCTGGCTGCTAACCCAAAACCCACATGGGTGACAGTTTGATGACCACAGGCTCAAGATATGTACGAAGGCAGAGTCAAAATAAAGGTGAGTATGAACTAAGCTGCAGCCCACCCTTCAATCTGGTGATGCCAGCAAAGTGGGTTTCTGCTGAAGTCAAAAATGTCTTGTGTCACTATTTTTTGGGGCAGGTGAGGACCCACAAGCAGATCCTTGTTCTCTCAGCTCCGGTGGCTGGCTGTTGCCGGGGGTGTCACCTGCAGCACAGCAGCGATGAGCAGCAGGTGCCAGAGTTATCCAACATTTATTTGCTACATAAATAAGTGACATTTATCAGGGACTTCACAAATCACTTTGGCAGAGCTGAAAGCTGGCTAGGAACCCATCCTGTTTCATCCACAGGGATGCACCAGGCGTCTCGACCCACCCTGCAAAGGGGTCTGGATCCTGCCCTCGCCAACACCGACATAGCTCAGACATAAGGCCACTGGGAGTTGCTCTAAAGTGCAAGAGAGCCAGAGCTATTTTTCATTTACAAACCCACCCTTCCCCCAAGGCACCGTGTTTCACACACTCCCAAAGTCTACTTCTCCAAGGAGTCTCCCATGGGCTTTCCCTCCATCACCCAGCCCCAAGCCCCTGCCCTTCATGTGGGGCTTTTCTCCTTTGGTTGTATTTACCTGTGTGCTCACTCAGCCCTACAGCCATGGGCTGTGCACACCGAAGGCAGCTGAGAAAAGGGATGGGTGGCTTGAGGTGAGCAAGGGTTGGCTACAGCACGTTCTGTCCCTCAGCCATGGGCAGGAATGTGAGCTTAGACCTTTGTCCATGGCATATAAAAAAAACAGAGGTGGGGTTTGGCTTGAGTCCCAAGACATGTGTCGCAGCAGGGTGGTCGTGGTGGCCACATCGGTCTCAGAGCCAGCAGTGCAGGGCCCTAAAACCTCCAGCAATGGGACTTGGAGAGTCTCCTGTGGGAGATGTGGGCTGCAGGAGAGCCCAGAGCTGGTGGATGAAGTGTTGTGGGAAGCAGGGGGTGAAATCTCTAGGCCTGCACAACGTCAGAGGGTCAGGAAAATGATGGGGGTGGCTCTGGCATTGAAGAAACGTCCTGGGAGCTGCCTCAGCATCCTGCCACGCCTGGGGAGTCTGCAAAACGCCCTCTGTGCCCGATGAAAAATCCTTCCTGCAGCAAGGGGGTGACCTGTGCCTTCAGGTGACTTCTACGTGGATGAGCTACAGCAGTCCGATGGTCAGGAGGGCTTGGGGAGCCCTGGCCAGGGGCTGGAAGGGAGACGAGGCTTTGGGACGAGTCTGCTGCTGCCTCCCCTACTCCACCTTTGCCTTGTCCTCCTCCTCGAGGGCCAGGATGCGCTCGCGCTCCTTGATCAGCTGCACCCCGCAGTAGGTGATGAACCAGATGGACAAGGTGCTCACGGGGAAACCTAGGGCAGGGAGGGAGACAGGGTCACCAGCTGTGCTTGCTTGTCCAAAAAGACCAACTCTTCACCAGCACAGCCGTCTCTCAGGCGGGTTTGGGAGGTCCCACAAGCTCATGATGGCCAATGACATTTTTCATCACGGATCCAGCCCTGCAGCTTCTCACTAAGAGAAGACCCCAGGATCAGATTTTAGATGAAGCTGTGCCTGAGCCCAAGGCACCATGGACTGCAGCTAAAGGGGGGAACATGCAGGAGGGGCTTTGAGCCCCTCTTACCCCCAAAACTCCTTCTGGTCCCCAAGTTCAGACACAGTGGTTGACTCTCTGCCCACTGGACCTGCCCATGTCCATTGTTGCTCAATACTGTGACCTTCTGGAAGCTTTGGGTCCCACCGATGCTGAAGATCAACGCCAGCCTTGTCCTGTACTTGGTGGGGACACAGTATCTGCCCAGGAGAATACGTATTTTTGTCACCTACATCAGTGACAGAGCCTAGAGCTCTCCCCCCACTTAGGAAGGGTCTGATGACATTTGCAATCACAAATCTGGTATCCACAGCAGAGGGGTGGATCCAGGGTTTGTTCCTGCTAAAACAGGACCTCTGCAGTGAATAATGCAACCAGCAAAAGCCAGCGAGCTCAGCAGGCAGGCACTTCTGGCACACTGAGCCCAGAGCGTGACATTATCCATTCCCTATTCCAGCCCCATCCCGGAGAGGGCTGGAGGACGCCAGCTTCAGATGGCTATTTATACCCTGGGCAGCTCAAGAAGACGTCAAAACAGTGCCACAATCCACTGATTAGAAATGTACAGACTGCAGGGTGAGGATTTGTACCTGTCACCTTCAGGATGATGCAGGAATATCTGCCGAGGCAAAGGAAGTGAGGCAGGATGAGTAAATCCCTTTGTCCAGCACGGGCACCATCTCACAGGCAGGGACTCAGCCCTGCTTGGTGAGGTGAATGTGACCTCCACAGTGCTCCAGGGAGCCGAAATCAGTGCCAGGCTGTGCCAGGAGCTGCACAAACACACCTGGAGGGCAGCTGGCAACCCAGGGCACCCCGTGAGGAAGGTGGGGACTAAGAAACCACCGCCTGCACTTTTTGCAAAGGAATTAAGGACATTTGGAGCAACCACAAAACAAGCCAGTGGCCGGGACACTTGGGACCCAAAAGGACTCAAAAGTCGCCGTCCTCAGCTCCTGTACCAGTGTCCCCCCATTAAGACAGGGGACTCTCAGTGGGGAAGGCTGGCAGCTCCTTACCCGTCACGAGGAGTCTCTTGGTCACCAGCAGTGCAAACTCCAGGCTGTTGAGGGCCAGGATGTTGTAGAGAACGATGGCCCAGAAGTTCACAGCCCCAAAAGCTGCCCTGATCCGCCGGGACATGGCCCCTGAGAGTTTGGCCTGTGGAGGGGAGAGGAGCAGAGGGAAAAGGGTCTGTAAGGAAAAGGGGTGCACTGGTGCAACTCCAGGAAAGTCCAGCTGGGATCCCAGAGAGGAGGCAAAAATCAGAGCAGCCTTTAGTGCCTCTGGGATGAAGAAACATGAGGACAAGGCAAAACTTCTGCTGTGGTGCATGAGGGACTCTGGACTGGGTCTCATGGGTAGGGACAAGATGCTTGACAGGGTTTCGTGCTAATTGCAGGATCACAGACACGTGGAATGGTTTGGGATGGAAGGGACCTTGAGGATCATCCCATTCCACCCCTGCCATGACAGGGATACCTTCCACCAGCCCAAGGTGCTCCAAGACCTGTCCAGCCTGGCCTTGGACATCCAGGCCTGGATCCTGCTCTGGGCACCCTGTGCCAGGGCCTCCCCACCCTCAGAAGGAGTAATTTCTTCCCAATATCCCATCTAACCCTGTCCTCTGTCAGTTTAAATCTACTACTCCTCATCCTGTCCTGTCCCTCCACATCCTTGTCACAAGTCGCTCTCCAGCTCTCTCAGAGCCCCTTTAAAATGAAATGGCTGAGTCTTGCCTTCTCCACCTCTTGCCTTGGGTAAGCTACTCCTCAAGGCAGAAGAATCTCTTGTATCCCAGGATTATTATTCACCCCACATGCAAATCACTCCTGGGTCCTGGTAAAAATAGTTTCTTAGAAATTTAAAAAAAGAAAACCAAAGCTGAAAACTAATGACGGCAGCAGGGTGAAATTGTCACTGGCACATAATCTTCAGGATCAGCTGCTGTGAGTGGAGCAGGGAAGGAGTTTATAGCAGCCTTCAAAGAGCACAGTGAATCCCCAGGCCACTTAGTGCTCGGAATTGTGGTGCCGCAGGGAAGGAGATTTCACTGCCTGGGAGAGCCATAATCTGATTAGGAGTTCAACAAGGAGAGCAAACAGGAGGATTGCTCTCTGCAGTTTTGATTCAGAATAGATCTTTATTTAACCAGTGGAGGACCTTCAGACTTTAGACTGGTTAAAAGAAATAAGGAACATAATTGTTTCCATGATGGAAGTTTTGAAGTGGGGTTTTTTTTTTCCCCCCAGTATGTCCCTGAGACACCTTGGTCCCAAACAGAGACAGGACCCTAAGCTTTGGAGTGTATTAAAAACTATTTGTTCTAGCATCTAAACTCTTGCTTTTAAATAAAATCAGATCAAAACCACTGAGAATGACAAGATGCTCTGTAGAACAAGAACAAATTATTCCCATAAGAAAATACATAAACATTACCCCATAGAATCATAGGACACTGATACTCCCCTTAGAATATTCCCCATAAGCATAAACACATCCCCGAGGTCAGACCTCATATTTTGGGTCCATCTGTGGTACTTTGATCCCTCATTGGAGCTGCATTCCTGTTTCTCTCAGACCTCTGTTTTCCCTCTGGAATCTCCACCCCAACCCAAATTTCCTGTGAAGCGTCACAGGGGCAGGAGGGAGTCTGCCCTGGGTGGGTGACAAAGTGCAGGAAATGAAGGGGTACAGAGCACCAGCTCCGTGCTTCCCTTGCACAGCTCAGTCACTGATCCCAAGGATTGTCCAGGGATGTCACCATCCCTGGAAGAGTTCAAAAAAATGTGTGGCTATGGCACTTAAGGACGTGGTTGAGTGGTGAATGTGCTGATGGTGCTGGCTTGACCATTGGACTTGATGGTTTTGGAGATCTTTTCCAACCTTAATGATTCCATGATTTTAAAGGCTACAGGAAAGACATTCAGGTCTCCACACTCCACGGCATCCTCAGGGATTCTGCAAAATCTGATTCTTACAAACCAGCATGAGCTGCCTCCAGTCACGGATATTTTTCCCCTTGACCCCTCCCCATCCCCGTGGCAGCCCAGCTGCTCACCTCCAGTTTGGCAAAGGGGCCCAGCTGGAAGAATTTCTGCACCCAGAGCTCGAAGTTGAGGCCGAAGCAGTTGACGAGGGACCAGATGTAAATGACCTCGCAGGGCCCCAGCCACAGCGTGGTGACAGCAAAGGTGGTGATGCTGGCCACCAGCTCCTTCAGGATGTTGTCGTGGTTCTCTCCAATGTGGTCATACACGTACCTAAAGGCCAGGAAAGGTGCTTGGTGCTCCCTGCAGTGCAGGGGATCCCTCTGGACTCTCCCTCACACAGGCAGGTCAGTCCAGGACACCCCAGCAAAACAGGAAGGATGCCCTGGCTGACACGTTCTAGCAATAAACTCATTTTTGCTGTACCCCCACTGCTTGTGACTTGTGTTTCTACAAACCTATAAATCCTTAAGGACAAAATAGCCACCTTTCCCCCTCGGGCAGGTAAAACTTGCTGAAACTTGGGGTCTCCAGAGCTGTAGGCTCTCTCAGTCCTGCTGGTGCTCAGGATTTCATGGCAGAGCAGCCACCCCACTCAGTACAGGTTTGCTGGTGTGAACTCATGGCTGAAGGGAGGAAAAGGGCTCAGGGAGATTCAGATGGAACTACAGGACTCAATTCCCCTTTTCTCCTAGAGAGGTATGAACCTGACCCTTCCTCCCTCGAGGGAATGCTAAACCCACCAGACTTTAAGGGATTTTGGGACAGGATTCTCTTATTGCCAGCTTTGGAGGAGGGGGTTCTTGCTCTTTGTTGCAATTAATTCAATGGGTTTGGGGCTAAACAGAGCAAACAGTGGGATCCACCCAGAAGAGAGGACACCCCAGTTTTGGGATGGACAGCATCTGATGCTCCATTGCTGTGTGATGGAAGAGAACACCCTGAACAGGCTAGAGGTGGGCGATTGGACACTTACTTGCACAGCCAGTCATTAATCCCTCTGTCAAAATGCCTAAAATAAAATTATAAGACTATGTTAAAACACACAATGGCAATAAAAACATGAGAAAACAGAAAAAAACCCCAACCCCCTGGCAAGGCACATCTCGGACCCTGCTCACAGAAGTCCTCCAGGCTTCTTCCCCAGACAGGTGCCATTATAGATCTAATTTAATTCCTCTCCTTACCCCTCGCTTCCTGCCTGGAAGCAAATATTTCCCTGAGCTGTGGCCTGGTCTAGACTGTGGTTTCAGGTGGTCTCCAGCTCACAGAGCAGCTGCCCAGGATAGTCCAGGTGTCCTCCCTTCCTCGCAGCTTCTGTCCAGCTCAGACACTCTGTTCATGCTCCCAGGGTACTCACGTTTCGGCAAAGATGTAGAGCATGGTGATGCACTTGGGGGGCTGGGGTGGGTCCAGGTGGTCCAGTCTGGCGATGGTGTTGATGACCCCAAACATGACAGCAGCTTTCACCCAGTCGTACACCAAATTGGAATAGGCCAGGCCAGCTGGAGCAAAAATGGGAGTCAAATGGGAGAAAAGGGACATGGGATGCATTAGGATTCTGGGGACATCATGTCCCATGGGAGCATGGAATCTACTACAACAAACACAACATCAAGAGGACAGCCTTCTGCTGTCTTGGACCAGCAAACCTTTTAAAACAACATTTTTTAAGAGCCTTGAACCAAGGGACAATCTCTTCTCAAGGTATTAGGGAGAAAACTGTTTATTGATCTTGGTAGTCCAAGAAATTCTGTTTATACATTTATTCCATCATTGTTCCTTCCCTCTCAGGCTTGTTAAGCTGTGATGAACCCATCACAGTTCTCAGGTCTGACCTTTGAGGTTTTATTGGCACCTCCATCAGAATTCCCCCCACCCCAGCTCCCTCTGACCATGGATGTAACTTTGATGCTATGGCAGAACCAGGGCCAGAACCTCTGTCTGGGAGAAGTGTCTGACACAGGGAGACAAACCCTGCAGGAGCAGCCGCTAAAGATTTCAAATGCCTCTGCCAACAGCAGCTAAAATGGTGGGCACCCCCATCTTGGTGGGATCCAGCTCCCAGATCAAGGATGGTCCCACCGTGGGCCAGGCAGGTGTGGTCAGTGCAGTCAGAGGAGCTCAGCTCCCTCTGGAGTAACACAGGATCATCCACCTCCCTTGGGAGACCCTAAAGCAGCGTGAGTGCCACTCAAGCTGCATTAGGATTTTATCCTGGCCTCCAGCTGCCACTCTGGAGGGACACGAGGCTCCTCCAGCCCCTGCTTGTCCTCTGCTGTGTGATGGTATCCGAAACGCTGCCATCAGACATGGATTTGACAGCTGGAATCCTCCATCCAGCTGCCAGCCGAAGGCCAGTGGTGTACCATCACTAATCCTGGGAATTTGGCTTCTGGAGGCCCCTAGTCCAGCCCTGCTTGGAGAACAGCCAAATTTAAATGGAGATTATGTTGCTCTGGACATTGTTCATTTAAGGATTGAATGTGACTATTTTGGGATAATCTGTGACCCCTCTGGGCACCTATTCCAGTGTTTCACCACTCCATGGACAACATTCCTTACGTGCAGTCAGGCTTGGCTTTGCTGCACGTTGTTTGCTGTGTCCTGCTGATATTTTGGAGGTGCTGAGCTCCCTTCCAGTCCAAAGACAACAAGAACATCTCGGTGCTCAGCTTCCCAAACCCCAAACAAAACAATTTACCCTGTGAAAAGGCCAGACCAGCACCATGTGCTTTTCAGGGCTGCCCAGCCCCAGCCCTGTGCGTGCCCAATGGGAAGAAGAGGGGTTTTTATTCCAACCTGTCCAACACAGGCATTCCCAAAGCCTCTCGAGGAGGGTGGATGGAGATCTGGATCACTCACCACTGCCTTGGAGCTGAGCACAGGGGTGAACGTGCCCAAGCACGGCCACTCACCCAAGGACCAGTCCGAGAGGCGGTTCACGAACTTCAGGTCGGAAGGGAGGGTGAGGATGTAGAAGAAGTGGAAGAAGATGTCCACAGCCACAATGGCACCCACGTGGAGGAGGGCATTGACTCGGATGTTCTTCATCTCGTTGTCCTTGCGCCGCAGCTCTCGGGTGCTCACCTGCAGGGAGGGACAAAGCAGGGCGGGGCTGAATCCAGGGACAGGATGGGCAGCGTTCCTTCCTCCACAAGGACGGTCAAGGTCCAAACAGGCGCTCATGGCTCTCCTCCTGCAGAAATCACCCCATGGACTGTGTGGCCCAAATTTCCATTGATTAAGGAAGACCCAAGGAGGGGCTCAGGTGAGCACAGCCACAAGGAGCAGGACATGTCCCACCCAGAGCGCCCCTCCCACAGCCACAGTGCTGAGGGCAGCAGAGATGTCCCTCCCCCATCATCCTGCTGCTCCCAGGGGGTTTCCAGCAGAGCAGGCACGTGGTGAGACACGGCAGTGACAGGTCTGGCTGTACTCAGGGACCCCACGTGGGGTGAAATCCACTCTGACCAGGGAGTTCCCAGGGTTTCAAGCTCTTTCTGCAGCGACATGCTCAGAAAATCAACTTTGTTTAAGGACAGCCCCTTGCACAGGTCACTAAGAGGGAGGAAATTCTTGTACCCATCATCTCCAGGATGGATTCCAGGGTTGGAATCCCAGCCTGACAGCTCTGCCAGGGCCTGATGTATTTTTGTCCAGGGTCATCTGGGAGGAGGAGGAGAACTGAGGATCTCTGAGGCTTCTGCTGCAGACTCTGTCTGTAAACGAGAGGGAGACTTGCTCGAGGAATCATCCTGAACTGGTGGGACCTGACTGATGGGAATTTCATCTCTGCTGTGTCTCGCATGAACAGGGGCTGGGGTTTGCCTGCAGGAGCTGTCACATCCCTGGTCGCTGTCATATAAACATCACCAGAGCGAGCTCTCAGGATTACACAGGGCAGAGCGATGTCCTTGCTTCCCCGCATCACCGTAAAATTGCAGCTGTATTCAAAATCCTCTTATGTTTATTACTTCCCCTTTATTCCCTGCGAGAGGTGGAAGCTCTCCCTGCATAATCCACAGGCTGCTGCACTAGCCCTGTTGTCAAATCCAGATGATTCCTGAGAATTAAAGCCTTTGCCAGATTTTTTTCATGTCTGTTAAGTACCAGGTGCTTTAAGGATACAGAGGTCACTGGACCCTGAGCTGGAGGAGCAGCTGAGAGAGGACAGCATCTGGCACGGAGATGTGTGGGAGGACACAGAACCCTCCTTCCATGGAATCTTAAAATGGTTTAGGTTGGAAAAATCCATTAAGATCATTGAGTCCAACCATTAACCCAGCACCACCAAGCCCATCACTAAAACATGTCCCCAAGTGCCACACCCACACATCTTTTTGAAGAGACTCCACCCCTGCCCTGGACAGCCTGTTCCAACCCTTGACAACCATTTCCTTGAAGAAATTACTCCTAATATCCAATCTAAATCTCTCCTGGTACATCTTGATGTTGTTTCCTCTTATCCTTGTGTCTGGTGTGGTGGCAGCACTTGGCCACCAATCCCTTGGGATCAGGGCTGTGTCCTCCCCACTCCCAACCTATAGAAGGGAATTTGTTCCCTTGATCTCAGTAAGAAAGGTGCTTCTCTACCCAAATTTGGCTGGCCAAGCCCTGGTACAGATGAGTTCACACCTCGCATGGGCATGGCTGTTGCTCAACCAGGATGTAGGACCAGTAGGATCCAACGGGGCGGATCCATTCTCTAACTGGGCCATACACCCCACCCTGGGGAAGGGTTCTATCTGCCTCACGCCCTAATTGCTGTTGGGCAATTAAGAATTCACCTCTGCCGCCAGCTGCAGCTCCAGCAGTGCAGGGGGGATGTAGCCAGGAGATGGCAGTGGTGGCCAGGCCAAGCCAGGACCCCTGGCTGGGGCAGGGGAAAGGGGTTGGGGGTTTAATCCTTGTGCCTTTGGGGTGAGCGTTCTAAGCAGCAGAGAGGGGAATTGCTCATTAAGTGGTTTTCAACACCCTGGTTTGGGGTTGTGAAAAGGAGCAGCAAATAAAACTCGCCCTGGATCCAGCTCCGTAGGAGCAGTGGGAATTCAGGTGCTGGAGACATGAGCCGTTCAATGTCCCCATTTGGAGGTACCTGGCTGCATCCCTGAAAGGGACACCGGAGCTGACCTGATGATCTTCAGGCTTAATTGCTCTTCAAATCCTTTTTAATATCTCCTGTAAGACCCGACGGCTCTTGTTCCTTTCAAGAGGCATCATGAGGTTGTTAATTCCACAAGGGGCAGGA
Organism: Pardalotus punctatus; assembly: GCA_013400915.1. Classification (NCBI taxonomy): domain Eukaryota; kingdom Metazoa; phylum Chordata; class Aves; order Passeriformes; family Pardalotidae; genus Pardalotus; species Pardalotus punctatus. The sequence goes on along the minus strand of VZTX01001332.1, from coordinate 45,321 downwards.
TTGGGATCAGGGCTCATCCTGCTCTCTGGAACAAACAGCCCAGATCCTTCCTTAGGCAACCAGAACCAGCCCCACGTTGGAGAGAAGGTGCTGGGCTGGTGGGTCTTTGGTCTCCTCCTCACCATGAGGCTCTGGCTGCTCTCCCCTGCCCTGGGCTGGCTTTTCTTCTGAATTCACAAATGGTTTTTTCCAAAATATTCTTGTATCCAGGAGTCAGTTTGGGTCAAAAAACTCAGTGTAGTTGTTCTTCTTCAAAAGGACCCAGGGGGTGGTGGGAATCCTCCACAACATCACTGCTGACAAACACGAGGGACCTCCCTTTTCCAGCCTCACCAGTTTGCTTTGGTGGCCAAGGCTGATCCTCAGGGTAGAAGGACTTTGAGATGGGAGGAGTGAGAGACACAGCACTGCTGGTTTCCTTGATCTTGGACTGTGGAACATCTCCAGATGTTGGCTGGTGCCAGCCCAGGCTTCTGCTGGTTTTCCAGTTCTGTTTGGAGTCTGCTCATCCAAAAAAATCCCTTGGTTGTGGGGAACAGGCAAAGATTTGGGGCATCATGGAGTTCCTGATTGCTGAAACTCAGCCTTCCACCCAATCTCATTTATTTCCTGAGAAATAATGATCTAAAGATGCACGAGCCATCCCTGGAAAATCCTGCTACCTTGGTGAAGCAGCTGGGTAGAATTGGGACCCTGTCCTTGCTGTCACAGCACACAGAGCTCCCACAGCTGGACACCACATGTCTGGCCCTCACCACAAAAGTGCTGGGGTGACAACACAAGGAAACTGAGGCATCGAGATGCCCAGTGAGCAAGTGTAGCGGTTTCGGGGTGCTGTAGGAATCTCTGCGATGTGCCGGCGATTTGGACAGACAACAAGCAAGGACTTCGCAGCAAGACTTTCCCTTGCAAACTGGTCAGTGAAAATGGCCAAAAAAAACTCAACAAAAAGAAGGTTAAAAATCCATCAGTTTATGCCCTTCCCCACAAAAATGCACAGCCACGGACTAGAGGTGACAATAAGAATTTCTACAACCATTTGCTCCTTCACTGTGGCAAAAGGTGGATTTTTTTGTAGACATTAAACCAAAAAAAATAAATTTTAGGGAGAAGTCCTGCTCCAGTCTGGCCTCAGGATCACTCACCTGGGCATGGAACTGGTCAAACGTCATGACGGGCCCGAAGAAGAAGAATGGGAGGTAGAAGTTGTACTTGAGGAGGTCGAAGATGGAGTAGATGCCCTCTTCCTTCTGGGAGCTCTCGAGGGCAAAGCTCATGCAGCGCATGATGGTGAAGGTGCACCCTCCGTAGAAAAGAACATCTTGGAGATCAAAGGCCCCCGTTACAAACCCGCTCTGCACAAGAAACAGAGAGATACCACCAGGAATGTGGTGTCACTTCTGTGCTCCTGTGCTTTGTGGAGGGCATCACTCCTGGGGCAGCAGAGAAGGGTTCGGTGGGAAGTGACCTTAAAACCCATCCAGTCCCGGTCCCTGTCATGGCAGGGACACCTCCCACTGTCACAGGCTGCTCCAAGCCCTGTCCAACCCGGCCTTGGACACTTCCAGGGATCCAGGGGCAGCCACAGCTTCTCTGGGCACCCTGTGCCAGGGCCTCACCAACCTCACAGTGAGGAATTTTTTCCCAACCTCTAACCCTGACCTCGATCAGTTTAGTTTTCAGTTCAAGAAAAACCTCTAATTATGCTCTGACACCAATTGTCTCTGAAGTTAATGAGCTGGGAAGAAAAAACTGGGGCTCGATTTCCCAGCTGGCTCCTGCAGCCCCAGAGCAGTCAGGAAGTGGCAGATCCTCTTGGCTGTGTTGTCACCAAGCAGCTGCTGGTCACACAGGCTTTGCTCTGGGGTGGCAGTGTCACCCTGCCACAGGGACACAATCCTCCCCAGGGAGTCAGGCATGGCCAGCACAGGGTTGATGGAGAGGGAGAGAAAACATCTTTGGAGGCAGGGAGAGGTAGCACTGAGGAACTGAATATTTTGACAAGGTCCTTCCTGGGCTTTTCTCCACCCACCAGCGAGAGAAAATCTTAACTGGTCTGTGACCCAGGAGATGGGAATCACTGAATCCACCCCAGCTCTGTGTTACAGGGGGGGAAACTGAGGCATGGGGCAGGAACAGGCTGACAAATCATTGCCTGGACAGCAAGAAGGACTCAGATGCCCTTTGTTCTGGAAGAACATGAAGCTACCAAAGCGTGATATAGCCACTGTGGGATTATTCCCAAGCTCAGCAGCACAACTGTCCCCTCCCTCTCACACACTGTGGGAGCTCTGATGCAGCCAGGAGAAATGGCCAAGGTCTGGGATTACCCCAGGAGCCTTCCTGGGGGATAAACCCGAGGAGAAGGACCCCAGTGGGCTGAGAACGTGGCAGACACATGGCCAGGACAGCACCCACCTGCCACGAGCCAAACGGCTCCACCTTGAAGGAGGCGAGGCAGCAGAGCCCGGCCACGTAGCACAGCCACTTCTGCTTGGCCAGCGCCACCGAGTAGAGGAGCAGGCAGTGGGACAGGATGATCATCAGGTAGACCAGTCCCATGCTGCCCAGCACAGCCAGGACCCCGTAGATCATGTACATCACAGCCCGGTGCTGGGGAGAGAGCGGCCGTGGTCAGCGTGGTGAAAGCCCCAACCCTGGAACATCCCCTCATCCCTGTCCTAAAGCATCCCCCAAACCCCTTCTGCAGATCCCAGGCCACCCCTGGCGCTCTCAAATCCATCCCCACACATGCCTGGCTCACCTGGGGCACAGTCATGGAGCAGATCTTGCCGAAGAGGACGTGTCCCGAGAGGGCGAAGATGATGATGTTCCTGAACGAGGTGAACCACATCACCCACTCAAAATCGGCCACATCCTGTGGGAGCAGCACCAGGCACTTTACTGCCCTCAGCCCCACAGCTTTTAAAGCCTTTTCTTCCCCTTCTCCACCCAAGGGCTCCCGAGCACTTCAGCTTGGACATAAAACCCCAGGAGGGACGCACTTGTCTCGGCACACCCAAAGTGGAGCATCCACAGCCCTGCAGGGCTGGTGTTTCCCCCACTTCTTTAGGGAGAAAAATACACATCACGTGGACTTCACAACGTGTGTCAGCAGCAGAATAAACAGCTCTGTTTCTCCACTGACCAAGTTGTCTGTAGCCAGAAAAGCCCAAGTCCTTCCTCACTCACCATCTTCCTGCCGAAGTAGTGCCAGCCTGGCTTTATGCCGTCCCGAAAGGCCTTTCTGTTCATGCTGTCTGTAAAAAAAACAGAGTTATGGGGAGAGAAACAGCTCTGGGAAACGAGATCCACATTCAATCCAGGCAGGGAGCTTTCATCGTTCTGAAAATGAGCCATCAGTGCTCAAACAACCCATCCCAAAAGTGCCTGATTTCATGGACAACCAAAAGAGTCAGCTGCCACAGGTTTCTGCAGGAATTTTCACCAAAGCCTTTTTCTCATTGCACATCCTTTGGCTGATCCCATAAAGTTTTATGTGGGCTACAAAAAAAAATAAAAAAAAATAAAAAAAAAGGAAAAAGAAAATAAAAAGGAATCAGCCCTGCACAGGCATGGTGGTGGTTGTTGTCCTGTTTGGCATTGCCTGCAGACCTGAGACATCCCACAGCCTCTTGCCCTGAGCTGTGGAAATAGGGACAAGAGAGCAACCAGACAAAAAGGCAAAAATCCCTATAAAAAGGATTTCCAAGCTGGTTTTTTTCACATAAATTCAAGCCAGGGATCCACTGCTGGTATCAACAGCTGTAAAAGCAGGCACCTTACACCCCTCCTCCCTACCAGGGCCCCCTCCGGGGATGCGAGGGGAGCGTTACCTCTGGAAGCCTCGAAGATGCCGCTGGCACTGTAGAGCACAGCACAGGTCACCACGAGAGCATAAAAGCCCAGCTCGTAGCTGGGGAGCATCGCTTTCACCCCCATGGCGGGAGGTCACGGCCCCGGCCGGCACGGGGGATCCAGACCTGGGAAAAGGAAAGAGGAGAGGGAGCAAAACCAGGGCTGAGAGCCCACCTGCCCCTCAAACAGCCCAAATTCCTGTTGCTCCTCCCCAGCTCTGCTTTGAGAGCCCCCCTGAAGGCTGAAGGGAAGGACAAGAGGGGCGCACCTGGGGCTGAGCCCCGGGACGCAGCTCAGGGGCAAAGAGGTTCCTGCAAACCCCGCCCAGGAGCCGGGATTTGGGGCAGCTCAGCCAGGTGCTCCTGGTAAGGGGCTCTTCCCACCCATCCCGATGTTCAGAGCTGCTCCAGGATGTCAGCTGTCCGCCACGGGGTCCCTCCAGCCTGTCTCTGATGTCGTCGTTGTCCCCCCCACCCGTAATTCCTAGCCGGACCCTTGGAGAGGATCCAGGACCCTTGGAGAGGATCCAGGACAGAGCACGGAGTCGCCGCTGGTGGAGGGAACAGGATGGGTTTCCCCACCTCCTCCCACCTTCCGCTGGGCTTTTGCCCAACCTGCAGCTCTTGGGGGGCTCCCAACTCCCCGTGCTCCCAAATTTGTCCCAGCCAGGAGCCTTTAGGACCCCGCAGACTCGGCTGAGCCCCACGGCGGCATCAGCAGCGCTCGGTGGATGCCGACACGCAGCCCCGCAATTAGCCCTGGGCTAATTACTCCTGCCGAGGCTAATTAACCCCGGCGAGACGTGCCTTGCAGCTCCGCAGCCTCCCGACTGCCTGTCCGGCAGCTGCCAAAACGCGGCCCCGAGCTGGAGCAGGCGGGATGCGGGATGAGGGATGCGGGGGACAGGGACAGGGACAGGGACACCTCCCCCCGTGCTGGCACCCACCCGCGATCATCCCTGAGAGCTCTGGAGGGATTAAGGAGTAAAAGGCTCCTCGGTCACCCTCCGCTTTGGCATCCGCGTCGCAAAGCTTCTGCGGTTATTAAAATAATTCCATATAAAAATTAAAAGAATATTAAAATTATTGTTTTCATTTTAAACGTTTCTTTTCGGTTTGGTCACTGAGGTCTTTAAGGGGGGGGTGGAGGAGGGCCTTAGCGGCGATGCGGGGTGACCCCATCTCCCCCCAGCGTGGACCGCTCGCCTTTCCCGGGGCGAATTTCGGGCTCATCCCGGAGGGAATTCCGGGGGTCGCCCCGCGGTCGCTCCCGGTGCGGGGCCGCTGCGGACGGGCGCTGCCACCGCGCTGCGGTGCCCCTGCGGCGGGAGGGCACGCACCGAGGTGCCTTTAAAAAGCTTTTCGTCCTCCTTTCCCCGCTTTCCAAAGCTTTTTTTTTTTTTTTTTTTTTTTTTTGGCGAGGGTCTTGGCAAAGCCACCCCGCAAAGGAGCCGGCAGCGGGGGGTGACCGACCCTGCGGGGGGCTCGGGGGCTGGCGGGGCACCTCTCGGACAATTTTAACTCCTGGTCACTCCCGAGTTGCCGAGTGAGGCTCGGGGTTTTCCCAGCACAGCCCCCCGGAGCCCCGCAGCAGCATCCTCATCCCCCCGCTCCCCTCCCCGGCCCCCGGCCGGGCGCTGGGGACAGGCAGAGGTGACAGAAAGCCCTGGAGGCGCGGGAGCAGAGTGTCACCAGCCGCAGTGTGACCCCCCCGAGCCCCGCATCGCTCCCCGCTACTGACCTTGAGCCCCGGGGCCGCGGGGGGAGGCGGGCGAGGGTCGGGGATCCAGCGGCCAGCACCGCGACGGGGGGGCAGGAGGGGCAAAATGGACAGGGGGGCAACTGCAGAGGGTTTGGGGGGCCGCTGACTTGCCCTACAGCATCTCTCGGCCCGGCTTGGGGCGGGGGGCGGGGGGATTTTTGGGCTGCCGTCCCCCACCTTGCCCCTGGAGGAAGTTTGGCTGGGAGTGGAGCGGAGCAGGCGGGAGGTATTTTTATTTTAGAGCAGCACTGCAGAGGGGGGTGGCTCGGGAGCTGTCTGTCACGGCAGCTGCTGAGAGGACCCGTGCTGGCTGCCAAAGCTCACCCCGAGCCAGGGGAGCCGGCCCTGGGAACCCCGGGCACGGCAGCGCCCGGCAGGGACCGGCTCCCTCCCAGGGGGGGTTTGGGTCCCCGCTTTTTGCCCTGCAAGGGAGGGGGAAGCCCCCATCACCTTGTTCCGGAGGGAAATATCATTGTGTGGGGACGGGGAAACTGAGGCACGGAGCCAAAGGCGAGTGTAATTCCTCCCCGGCTTGGGCAGTGTTCAAAACTAAACGAGGCTCGGAGGTTGCAGCATCTCCTGCTCCCAGGTAAGAAGTGTCAGGAGGAGAGGAAACAGCCTCAAGATGTGCCGGGGAGGCTTAAGCTGGATATTATTAAAAATTTATTCACTTGAGGTGTTGTCGAGCACTGGAACAGGCTGTCCAGGGAAGCAGTGGAATCACCATCCCTGAAAATGTTCAAAAACCCGTGTAGATGTGGCACGTGGGACACGTTTTAGGGGTGGGTTCGGCAGTGCTGGGTTAACAGTTGGATTTGACGGTCTCAGAGTTCTTTTCCAACCCTAATAATTCTGGGATCTCTACAAGTCACTTTTGGGGTCTCCCTCTCGGTTTCCAGCAGGGGATAGGGAAGGGCAGGGCTGGGTTTTGGCCTCTGTTATTTCAGGGTGGGCAAACACAGCTCAGCCAAGAGCAAAATCACTGCAGCCTCAGGGTCAGCCTGTGCCCGGTGCCCACATTTTTCACAAACCCTGTGAGATCTGGGGACATCTCACCCTGGGGCCGATTCCCTGAGCATCTCCTGGGCTGCCCGTGGGGTCAGTGGAGGGAAAAAGGCAGAGAACCCCGGATTTTATAAATACCTCCATGGGCTGTTTGGTTTGGGGTCATGTGGTGTGTTCTGGGCTCTGCAGGGGGAATTTCCAGCAGCCCTCGGGTCAGCCCAGCTTTGCTGTTACACTGGCTGAGGGAAAAAAAGGCTTTTTAGCATCGTTTTTCACCTGGTGCGCACAGAGAGAGGCTCTCCCTGGCCAGGGCTGTGTGACAACACTTTCAGCACCTAACGAGCCGCTTTAATTTGCATCAGCCAGGGCAGGATTCAGTCCCTCGGATGCCCCGGAGCTCCAGCCTGGATCCTGCTGCTGCAGCTCCATCCCTGCCCGGGGACTTGGCTCCCAGACCTCGGCATAATTGACTGGCTGCTCAGAGGAGAAGTAATTAAGAGATCGGTGCAGATAAACGCGGGACACAATTCCTGCTCACGATTCCTCGCGTTCCCGGTGCCTGTGGCAGGCAGAGGGTTATGGGCAGTCAGGGCCAAACATCAAGGAGCCTCAGCAGGAGGGAAAATAAATCTGTGGGTGCAGAGGGATATAGGCTCAGTGTGTGGTGGTGGGAAGGTGCAGGGAGGCAACGAGGAAAGGCAGATCCATGTCACACCCCTGGCTCCCAAATCCAGTCACTCCCCATCCCAATCCATGCAGAAAGCACAGCCAGCCCTCAAATCCTCTTTTTTTCTCTTTTTTTTGGTTACAGCCCCATCGTGCTGCTCCCCCTTGGGCACTGGCATCCAGAGAGTTTCAGGCAGGTGGCAGATTTTTCACCTTATTTTTTTTAATCCTGAGAAATCTGTGATCTTGCTGCATTCAAAGTGCAGCACAGGTGAAGGACTGGACAGCAGTTTTTCATTAGGCTCTTGGAGCTGTGGTGATAAAAATAATTCAGCTTTAATTTATGGATATTATAAAAAATTAGCACCCCCCTTGCTCCTCATTTCTAATATAATAAGATTTATTTTTAATGTGACTGGGGCGTCTTCCTCAGCACCGGGGACATTTCTGTGTTTTATTGCCCCAGCATTTATGGCTTTGAGCTGCTTTAAGTGATATTTTTCCAGACATTGGGGAGGAACATTGCTGGAAGTTGTGGCACAGTTGAGGCCAGGCCCCTCTTTAGTGTCTGAGAAAATCAGTGGGGAGGTGGTGGGGTTCAAGGAAAGGCCCTTGGCTCTGTCCCAGTGAGGCACGGGACAAACTGGAGATGTTACTGGGGACACCAAACAAACTCCCTGGCTGCTGTGCCCCTGCTGCTGGAGCAGAAATTTGAATGGAAGCACAGAAGGATTTACTCATAGAATTCTAGAATGGTTTGGGCTGGAAGGGACATTAAAGTTCCTCTAACTCCAACCCCTGCCATGGGCAGGGACACCTTCCACTATCCCAGGCTGCTCCAAGCCCTGTCCAACCTGGCCTTGGACACTGCCAGGGATCGAGGGGCAGCCACAGCTGCTCTGGGCACCTTGGGCCAGGGCCTGGCCACCCTCCAGGGAACATTTTCTTCCCAATATCCCATCTAAACCTGCTCTTGGGCAGTTTAAAGTCATTCCCCTTTTCCTACACTCCATGCCCTTGTCCAAAGTCCCTCTCCTGTTCTCACAGCTCCCACATGGATTGTGTTGTACTGCCTTGGGTTGGCCCACCAGGCTCCTCATGCAAACATCACTGGGAACATGCCAACCCCACCAGGATGGCTCAGGAGAGGGGGATGTGTCATCTGTCCATCCATCCATGTATCCATCCGTCCATCCATCCATCTGTCCATCCATCCATCCGTCCATCCATCCATCCATCCACCCATCCA
>VZTX01001332.1:25069-36754 GCA_013400915.1 Pardalotus punctatus | reverse complement strand
CCACCCATCCATCCACCATCCATCCATCTGTCCACCCATCTGTCCACCCATCCATCCACCCATCCATCCATCCATCCACCCATCCATCCCTCCACCCCTTCATCCATCCGTCCACCCATCCATCAGTCCATCCATCATCCATCCATCCGTCCACCCATCCACCCACCCTTCATCCATCCATCATCAGCCCCAGGACCCCTCCCAGCACCCCCAGAGTGGCTCTGCCCATCCCCATGGCACACACTCACCCCATCAAAGGTCCCACACCTCCAGCCACTCCTGGGAAAGGCACTGAAGAAGATTCCCACCACCTCCCTTGACCCAAACCCCACTGCCTTCAGCTCCTCACAGTCCCCTCCCATTCCTGAGAAAATGCCCCAGGTGGGTCGGTGACAGCCTGGGATGACCCCCCCATCCCTTGCTGCCACACTGCATCCCACAGACCCCTCTTGTCCCTGACCCTGGAGCTGCTCTGAGCCCAGGATTCAGCCCCGGCCTGGGGATGGGATTTGGAGCTGTAAGTGGAGACTCCCAGGGATTTAGGTGGCATTTGTGGAGTGAGGCCACCCTGTCCCACGGGAGCAGCCAGCTCAGGAGCTGGGCTTGGAGGGGAGAGGATGAAGGGAGAAACCCAATACCTCCCTTGGCTCTGTCGTGGCTTAATTTAGAGCACAGGGGCTCTGCCAGAGTGTTTTTCCATTTAAAGCTGAACCTCTTCCCTTTTGTCCTGCCCTGTGCCTTGCAGGGCAGTGGCAGCTGCTGGCTGGGGCTGCTGGGGGGGTCAGCAAAGCAATTTCCAGCTCAGTTCCTCTTTGCCACCAGCTTCCTCACCATTTCTCCCACGTGAAGGACTGAAATCCATCTCTTCCTCCTGTCCCTGTCCTGCTTTGGAGCCTTGGGGATGGCAGGAGCCACTCACAGCCCCAATCCACAGCTCTAAACTCCAGTGGGGTGGGCTTTGACCCCCCAGCTGATCCTGTGCTCCTTGGCCAGGTGGATCCCAGGGCAAGGAGAGCTCTCCTGCATCAATACTGTCGGTGTTTAACCACGCTAATGCAACTTAATTCATGTTACAGTCACTTTGGAAAGCTCTTTGCAGGTAAACTCCTGGCAACAGACCCAAAGGAGGACAATTCATCAAAGATCATTTATTCCCAGCAGTTCAGCTGTACTTTAAAATGGGATGCATCCATCAGGCAATTTGTGGCTGCTTCATGGAAGAACTCTGCCCAGCTCCAGGGGAGGAGACAAGTTTTGGCTCAGCCCAAGTGTTTGGAGAAGTCATATTTGGAGTTAAGAACTGGGCCAAATCCTAACGAGGAGTCTCCATAGCCAAATCCTTGCAGCAAAATGAACCTTAACTGTATCCATCAGCCCGTGCCAGCGTTGTCACCTTCAGCCTGTCACCACCATCAGCTGCAGTGAGAGCTGAAAAAACTCAGAGCTTATCAAAAAGATGCCTGGGACATGACTTTGCACTGGAGGATGATTGTCCCAGTGAGGAAACACTGGGGACTCAAAGTGTTTTTATCTGAGAGAGGAAAACGATGGCTAGCTGCAAACTGGAGCCAGAGAAATCCAAATTAGAATTGAGATACAGGATTTTAACAGGCTGGTGTTTATCCATGAGGGAAAAAAACACTGAAAATTCCAAGGGAAGCAGGGGGTTGTGGTGTTTTCATATCAAGCTCAGTGACATTCCTAAAAGAAATGTTACAGCTCAAGCAGCACAACAAGTGTGTTGGGGAGATCCTGGGGCTGAGGACCAGCAGCGTGGGGTTTTTGCAGGCAGAGAGAAAAATATTGTCATTGATTTTGTTCTCTGAGTGATGGATTGGGGTACGCAGGGCTGCTGCTCCCAAGGTCTGCCAGGGTTTCCAATATTCAGCAGAATCTGCAAGAAAATTGGTCTCATCCCTTGAAAACTGGGAACCAGCATGAGCCAGCACGGGGAGAATTCAAGCCAGGTCACTCTGGGGAAGTGCAGGGGGAGTGTATTTCAAAATACTGAGAAGCCCTGGACATTCTGGGCTCTTCAGACCCCCCCACTCTGTGACAGGAGACAGATTGGACATTTCCATGAGAAGCAGCCACTTACAGGTACAGGCTGTCTAAATAAACTGGTTTATAGTGGTTGGATTTTTTCTTTGTCAAGGCATCCAGTGGTGCAGAAAATAAGGAGAAAATGCTTCTGTGCAGCCCCAAAGAAGCACAAGCTTAAAGAAATGAGTGTTGCAGCACTTGAAAAGAGGTTTGCAGAGAGCCATATGTGTTCTGTGACACCCCAGTTTCTTCCCTGTGCTTCAGGGGCTGATTCACAGCCCTTTTCCTGGAGAGAGGTTTGATCTTCACAGCTTCCCTGGGACAGGGGACAAGGAAGGGCAGCAGATGCTTCTGCTCTGCTCCTGGGAAAATATTATTGATTCACACTCCTGTGTAAGCGAAATCAGAACCTGCAGCTCCAAGTTACGGCCTGAATTTAGCAGCACAGTCCCCACAGCTCTTCAGAGGGATCTGTTCCCCACTGCAGGTCTTTAAAATCCCTGTCAGAGGTGCGTGATCCCCTCCCCTCTACAGAGTCCTCAGCATGGAGCTGAACAGAAACTGAAACTGCGGCTCGCTCTCCATCCAGAATTTATTCCTCAAGTTGTCCAGAGATGACTGAGGGCTGCAAGATGCTTTTTCCTCTGATGCTACTGGAAGGAAAAATATGGCAATGAATGGCCCTCTTTTTTTGGGAAGGAGGCCTCTGAGAGCTTGGCTGGGCTCTAGGGCAGTGCTGGGGGAGCAGAGCAGCCTCACAAGCACAGGCAGGGTGAATTCCCTGTTGGCTCCCAGGTGCTGAGCTTATCCTCAGCACCCTGACCTCCTCCACCAGGGACTCAGGAACTGTTTGAAAAGAGACATTTCTTGAAGAGAGACATTTCTGAACCTAAGCAGGAAAAAAAGACAGGGACAACACACCTGGAGTGACTCCTGCTCTGCCCTTTTCCACTCTGCACAGGGGAGTCAGGATGAAATCCCTGTGCTGGGGAAGGGAGCAGTGGTTTTCCTACCCAAAAATCCACTTTGCACTGGTAGTGTTGGCTGGGGTTAAAGCCTGACAAACTTCAGGCTCATAAAAAGAGGCTGACAAAGCAAAGCAGAAAAAGAAGAGCTTTCAAGACATTCAAGTGAGAAACAAAGCAGCACTGTACAGAAATGACTGGCTCTCCATTTGCCTGGAATCCCCAAGGCTGCTCTGCACTGGCAGGCTGCATGGCAATGCCTGATTAGCTTGCACTCCGTGTCCTCACTGTGCTGCAGGAGAGAAGGACAGGGCTGGGAGGGTTTGCAGCAGCTCCAAAAGTCCCAGCACTGCTGCAGTGAAGCCCTGCCTGCATTTTGGGGCATTTCTTCCCAGAGAGAACAAGAGCTGTCTGATGGATGAATGCAGAGACCCAGAAACAGGGAATTCATAACCTGGATGGCAAATTTGGTACGGAATGAGCTGAATTTAAGGTAGGTTGACTCATTGCAAGGGTAATCTGCACAGCTTTTCAGTGGAAACTCCAGTGAGTTCAGAAAAGTGCTGCCAATGTGTTCAAGCAAAGAAAGAAGTTGGAATGGTGAGTGGAACCCACCCAAAGTTGATTTGCAGATAGTCCCAGGTCAGGCTAATCCTGTGCCTCAGCACTGAAGTGCTGCAGAAAGCCTGAGACAGGCAGGTATCAGTGTGGGGATAAAAACAGAGCTTGTTTTGTTCTAAGGAAGGGGGCTGGCCTAAGTTTTGTACAGCAAATTCCTTCCTGAGCTGATAAAGGCAGCAGCAGATTGAATATCGAGCCCATTCAGGGAACACTGTGCTGAAACCAGGGAGGTTTTGCCCGAAATCCTCCTGCAGAATTGCAGTTTCCCAAACTGCACCAACCACAGCACGTGCAGCCCTGCTTGGAACCCTTACAGACAGAATGTGCTGACACATAAAACCTTCCCTTTTTGTATTTAATCTCTGTTTCTCATCCTCTCCTGCAAATGCTACAGAAATGACACGATCTGAGGCTGCAAAACGACACTGCCACTGCATTTCAATTCCCAGGCACGGTGCCTGGGCTCGCTCCCTGCTCTGCAGCCCAAAGCACTGGGAATATCTCATTTAACTCTTCTCTTGTTTCTGCTGCTGAATGGCCTGTGAAAAGCTATTCTTCCCTTGCTCCATTGTGTCTTGATACAGTTGAAAATCTTCGTCTCTCTTTCTCACAGTCGTCTCCAGAGCAGCTTTCAGAGCTTTGTTCTCATCCAGCTGGATCACAAGTCTGCAAGGAAACAAAAGGAAAAACTTCCCTGTGAGCTGGGGAGCTTCAAAGCAAATGAGAACAGTTGCTTTGAAGAACCACTGAAACCCAGGAGCTGGGGTGATTTATGACAGCCGTGAGAAAGAGCAGACTGAGCACTTGTTCCTCCTCTCCCTGAGGTGGGAAGGAGGAATCCCAGCACGGAGAAAGGGAGAACATACCTTGTGCTCAGCTCCTCTAGCTGAGATTCCAGGGGCAGCTCGGACAGGGCTGCAGAGAGCTCCTTCCTGTCCCTCATAATCAAGGCGAGTCTTGCCTGGGCTGGAGATTTAATCACAGCAGGGAGTTTTAGTAAAACGACAAATCAGTTTTGGCAGCACACCGAGTTTCAGCTAAGAAACAGTGAAGAAATGCTAAAGAACATCCTAAATTCTATATATATCCATGATGATACTGTAAATATATGACAGATTTTTATTTTCATTTCCTTCCAGCAAAATGAAAACATGATGAATTGGCATTTCAGGGCTAAATATGTGCCTACATACATAGAGAGGAAAACAATCCAAAATATTTAAGTGACCAAAACAAGAGGTGACAGACACATCTGAAGAGGATTATTTTGATGTTAATCTGGTATTTGTGTTTCAGATTATGACAACTGTTTCTTCCTGAATGTCTGGGACAAGGTTTGCACGTGGCACCCATCGAAACAACTTTTGTAAAGCATTTTGATGCTCAGCATAAACACAACGTAGGTTAAATGTACTTCAAGGTGTACTTCAAACCAAGGTTCTAACCCAGGAATGCTTTCCTAAATAAAGCCCTACCCAAAACATGCAGCTCTGATCAATTCAGAAGGGCTCAGAAGCTTTTTTCAGGGTTGTAGAGAAAATATAATTTAAATTCACTACTGGGACTGAAGAAGGAAAACCTGTGACCAGTGAATCCCTCCAGTGGAAGGAGGATCAGAGTTTGAAGAGCTCAGAAAGGAGTGCAGGGGGTGAGCACGAATATTGCAGAGGATGCTGAACTCATCCCAGCACTGAGGGACTGCAGGGTGGTCTCTGCTGTGGGTAAAAAACTGAATCATTTCAACATATGTAAATGGCCTTTTATAAAATAATTAACAGCAAGCACTACCTACCTGAAGCCAGGTAACATGAGGGAAGGGTTTGTGTGGCTCAGCCCAACAGAAATGATAAAAATCAAAAAAAAAAAGGTAAATGAACAAAACAACAGGCTTGAGCTGGCTGCAATCCTTATAACTGGGTAAGACAGCACCATGAGACTGAAATTCTAGGCTGGCATTGGGAATCACATCTGTGTTGTGCTTGTGTTGTCATGTTGGCAATTTCTGTATCCCTTTTCCCAATTCATATCCCTCAGAACATCAAATGTCTTCAAGTAAGTACATTTGGTATTAAAACACTAAACCCTTCTCATAGAATATCTGAAAGTACCTGGTTGGAGAGTACTGAACTCTGACAAAAACAAATGAGAAGAAAAAGCTGTATTGTACAACTAAAAAATGCTTTTGATCTTGAGGCTGTGCTTTATATGGCTGAGGAAAACCTGCTGTTACTTACCTGTCCTTCCTCTGGGATTATTCTTTGATAATTTGGAATTGGATAAGACAGGAAAAAAAGCACAGAAAATGAAAAGCCTGAATAATTTTAAAACACAACTGGGTTGTTTCCAGCTACTTAGCATCATTATCTACTTCCCTTGAATTGAAGAGACCAGAAACATTAGATTAGCAATTAGATCAGCTCTCTCCAATTTTGCACTTTCAGAAAGAAAGGAAAATATTATGTTAATTAGCAGGTTTTCTAGTCTCTATTTTCTATTCAAGCTTTTCATTTCTTATTTTTTCAACCATTGGCATGAAAGCATTGAGATAACCTCCATGCTCTGCTGAAGAGGTGCATTACAGACTTGCAGACTTGGTTCTTGTACAAACTCCAGAGAGTTTTGGCACATCACAAAGCTCTCATCAAAGCAGGCTGGTGAAATAGATTGTTACCTACTCATCTCATGGATTTAGAGAGGATTTCTCCTTATTAGTCTTACTGCCAATCCTTTTCTACTTTTGCTTTTAGTCCTTAAGCAGAGGAGATTAATGAACTAAATATTTAGTGAGAAGGAATCTGTCACACTGGGGGGAGCAGCTTCTTCCTCTGGCTGTGAAATGCCAGCTACCAGAGGTGAGTTACTAAAACTTTACTAGAGCACAACAAAACTTGACCAAAATGCCTCAGGACCTGGAGAGTTTCTCTCTCTTGGAGCTTGCAAGGGGAATCTTTGATAATAGAACACATCACCACTTCACCAGTTGTACAAACATCTGAGCACTCAGAAACTCAGTTAAATTCTCTACAAGGCAGCACCAAAATGCTCCCACACTATTGGATCTACATTTTTCTGCACTGCTTTTTCTGCTCTCAGGCTCTCAGTTAATGCTTAGGTGAGACAAGTCTAAGAATCAGTGCTCACACAAAAACACACGAGAATGAGTGGGTGTGGCTGGATCCCTTTCCAAGGACACAACAATCCCACCCTAAGGAACAAATCCATGTTTTACAGAGAGGAGTGGGTTTGAAGCACTCATTCAGTCCCCATTCAGGATAAAGGCTCCTCTGAAGGGCTCATCCAAGGTCTCTGAGGAGGCTTCTGGTCCCTCTGGTCACTTTAACTCAGCCTGACACCATCCCAGCATTTGCCAAATTGAAATTCCCCTTCCTGCTGTTCATCTCCTGGCATGTGAAGTCTTTTTACTTTATGAAAATACACATAAAAAGGGAAACCACTGGAAAAATTTCCTTAAGAATATGTGCCATTTTATTGGTTTAGACACTTTACAGAATCAGAGTCCTTAAGCAATAAAAGGATCTGATCAGGGAAATAAAAATTTAACATCCACCATGAATTCTTCTTCTTTAACTACGCCGGTGAGGCTTTCATATTTATAGCAGGAGATTATCACGTTCATGGGATAATAAATTACACCAGATCTAATTACTTCATCACCAGCTATAGTTTTTCATAGGCACTGACAGGCCTTAAATTGGGATGCGTCCTTTAATTCTGCTCTTAACCTTCAGCTGAATCCCTCAGGCACGAGTGCAAAAGGGAGCTCTGGGCCTGGGGGCAACACAGAGCAAGGGAAAGCTTTTTTCCTGGAGTTATCCCACGGTTACACATTGCAAAAATCCTGGTCCCACTCAGACCTGGGGGAAAACCTTAAGAGGGGCCAGGATTTTGCCCCCTGCCTTGCTCCTGAGTCTGAGCAGGTCCCATCATCACGTGCAAGGTCGAGCACTTGGCTGGGTTGGACAGATGGATCCCGAATGTTGCTGCTGTCTATTAAACACAGAGGTGAAACGGGGGACAGAGCTGGGGCTGGGGGCTCCCCCTCACCTGTTCTGTTCCTCAGGGGAAGTTTCTGGGCAGTCCTGCTGCTCCCCGGATCCACCCGCAGCTCTTCGAGCAGATGTTCCAAAATGTCACCTCGCAACTGCTCTTCCTCGAGCCTCTTCTCAGCTTCCAAGATTTTGTCACTGCTTTCATCCACCCTGACAGGCAAAAAAAAAAGAAAAAGAAAAAGAAAAAGGGAGTTCGGCTCATTTATGTAATGTCTATGTCAAATCAGTCTTGGTACTGAATGCTGCTTCTTCCTGCAGAGTTCTCAGCAGAAGGGAAAGAACTTTCCATCCATCCAAAGGCAAAAATCCCAGTGAAATTGTTTCAGATGACACCTTCTCAACATGCAAAAGGGAATGAATTAATGAATACAGTTGGAAACAAAGGGTTTGGTAAGGGAGGTTGCTCAGATCCCTTAACTCTGGCTCCCTGGGTAAATTCACCCCTCAGGTTAGTGGGAAAGCTGTGGATTGCTGAGGAGAGATTTTATTACAGGAATAATAAACTGCATTTTTTAAACATTCTGGGAAAGCTTGGAAGGAAAATAGTTTATAAAAACACTGCCTAACATTTACACCAGTTATCTGAGAGGAAGAAAAGAAACTTGAGGTTGCTTTTAATAAACTTGGCCATTAGACATGACCAGGGATGGGAGAGGGTGGAAAAGAAACTGAAGGTGACAGCACAAAAGAGCAAATTGCCTCTCTCCATCCTGCATAACCTCTCAGAAAATTAACTACAAAAATCTGATGTGCACCCACAGATGCTGTCAGTGGGGCAGTGACTGACACCAAGTGATTTCAAGGAGTTTAAAGCTGAAAAGAAACCCAGATTGACTCACTGGATTGGATTGAATAAAAGAATTTCCCTCCTGACCCTAAGGGTGGAAGCTGATTATTCTCTGAATCAAGAGACTTGATTAGTTTATTTCCCTCCTCGCTGGCATAACTAAAAAAAAATATTACAACTATAATAAAATTGTATCACTGTCTTAAAAATGTAGCTAGAGGCAAGGTTCAACCTCCTGTGGCAGTGAATTCCCAGGCTGGTGATGTGCTCTGAGACATTTTATTCCTCTCAGTGGCTCTGCATTGACTAAACTTTCATTTGACCCTGGTGTTCCTCTGGCAACTTGACAAAAAGTGGAGGAAAAATGGCAAGATTTGTAGGTTTTTTAAATTAAATCATCTGCCAATAGGAATAACTTGAACCAAAATGCTGTAGAAAAATCCCACTCATAGCAATTCCCAGTGCTCTTCTCTTGATTTAAGCATTATCTTTGTTACCTGATCTTTGTTACATCCCAGCAGTGGAGGGAAGAGGAGGAAAATCTGATTTTTTTTTTTTTTTACATATATTCACATTGAAATCTGACTGGTGCTATATTACCCTGAGGTCTTCCAAGAGCTATTGCACAGAGTCTCACAAAATTTATGTTACCTGCTTGATAAATGTGTGATAACTGTGGGGCTGCTGAATCATCAGTTTATGGCACATTTTACAAGCAACTGTGCATTTCATTGACTCTGTTTTTCATTATCCCATATTGGTGGTGGCCACACTTCAGTTCCCACTCACAGCTCCATCTTCATCTGATTGCACAGCTCTATTAAAGTCACTGGGCTTACAAACATGAAAAAGATTTTTCCCAGCGTGTATTTCCAGAATTTAGCTTTAAAACCACCTTTTCCACAGTTCTAAAAAAAAAAAAAGTATTTTTCTGGCTGTGATTAATCATGCAGGACAGAAGTTATATAAGTGAGAATGATAACTATGGTAAAATAAAACAAGTAAGCAAAGAGTGCTTATTGTATTGACAAGCACACAGAAAAAAATATAGTTCCAATGTTGGAATACAGATTTGGGAATCAAGTAACACACACTGGGAAAAAAAACAGTAGCTGAAAGGTGTCAAAAAAAAATTACTTTGCTTTCCCTTCCCTTCTAAAACATAGTTGGCTTTTAACATCATCTAGTATTGAACTGAGTCATAGAAAATAAAATTTAAAAAAAAAATCACTGCTATGCCTCAGTTAAACCTGATTAAATTCAATTAGAAAAGGATACAGTAAAACTTCAAAAGAACGTGAAAAGCTTTGGAACAGAATATTATAACTATAATTATGGTATTTACTACTGATGAGTAATATTGCTGCCTAAATAAGGCCATGCATGTATAAATACAGAAATTCTAGTTTTATCTAGGTGCAGCAAGCTGGAAGATGGCTCCATTTTTTTCCCCCCTGCCCTTTGTTCTAAAATAATAATAAAAAGAATGAATCATCAGCCAGGCAGGGAAATTGAGCAGAAAAAAACCGAAAAGCCCCTATTTAAGGCAAGGATCACGGCATGTGATGTACTGAGCGCACATCCCAGACTCTGTGAAGTGTTCCCTGATCCCAGCACCCCACAAAGGATGCTGGGGGGATGAGGCTGTACCTTTTCTGCAGCACAGCCACCAGGTCCAGGAGCCTGTCCCTCTGTCCTTCAGCAGCTTGGGACTGAGCCTGGTGCTCTGTGATCTGTGTGTGCAGCACCTTCCAGCCCGGGCTGGCCCTGCCGGCAGAGCTGAGAAAAACACAACACAGCGAGCCTGTTTCTCACCTCTTCAATGAAAGAAATGAAACAAAGGCATGGTTTGAGCAACATCTCAAACACTCTTGTGTGAAGGTGAAGGCAGAAGGCAGAGCCAGCCTCGCTACCTCCCCCCAGCATCCATTTCTGGACTGCAATAAATAGAAATAGTCGGATATAAAGTCACAGGCAATTTCATTAGAAAGCTGTTTTCAGGATGCTCCCCCTCCCCATCACCCCTGAAAACAAACTTCCACCTGGAATCAATTCATTATCCCTGACTCTCCTCCCTCTGCTACTGCCACAGTAAAAGAGGATTCTATCTCCCAAGTGCTACACTAAACTATTAAATGCCCTGCTATTGATTTTCTCCCTCTGAAAGGCTTCAGGCAGCACTTGCACAATGGCTCTTCTTGTGTCCAATATGTGATGAAAGGAAGGGGCAGTTTTCCCATGTATCCCATTATTTTGTACTTCATTACTTCTCTGACCTCTCTGCATTCAGGAAGGTCTCCTTTAGAACAAAAAAAAAGCAGGAGAAATCTTGACGGTTGGGAGTAAAAATGGGGGAAAAAAGGTGTCAAGCAAACAATCACAAAATTAAGAGAGAAATAAGATGTTAGAGCTCTCAGACAGCTTCAGGTAGGAAGGATGGTGCAAGAAGCTTTCATTGCAGACACAAGGCAGGCAGGACAAGGATTTCCAGCAGCTTGCAGAGCATGGCAGAGCACCTCCCTTGCTGATAATGAAGATTCTCTACTCACCTTCCAGGTGGGATGCTGTCCTTGAGGAGGAAAGGCTCCGTGACTGCTGACTCCACGAGCGTGTGGCCCATCCTGGACACCATGCTGGGGGCAGGAAAGCTTTGTTAGGGCCTCCACACAGGGCACTCTTCCCAGAATTCCAGTCCTTTCCCAATGTCTGGGTTTTGCAGGGAAGAGCTCCCTCACCTCACACCTTCACCCACTGCTAGGAGAGACAAGCCCAGCTCTCTGCAGTTCGATGGTGTTTGAATGTCACAGATTTTCATAACAAAGTGAACCCTGCTCTGCAGCAAGGTGTGCAACTTGCATCTCCAAATGACCTTTAGAAATACAGTTTATATAGTTTTCTGAAATCTGCTTTGTAAAAACCCTCGGGAAGATCTGTCAGGTTCACTGCTGTAAGAGGAGGAGCCAGCTGCTAACACTGGAGTCTCACTTCAGCCTGGATGAATTCTATGGACAATGATATGTGGGCTTGGGATGTCCCATTCTGGTGTCTGTTTGGGACATCCCATTTCAGTGTGTCTGTTTGGGACATCCCATTTCAGTGTGTTTGTTTGGGACATCCCATTTCAGTGTGTGTCTGTTTGGGATATCCCATTTTGCTGAGTCTGTTTGGGACATCCCATTAGAGTGTTTGTTTGTTTAGG
>VZTX01001332.1:6449-24730 GCA_013400915.1 Pardalotus punctatus | reverse complement strand
TGTTTGGGACATCCCATTTTGCTGTGTGTCTGTTTGGGACATCCCATTTTGCTCTGTGTCTGTTTGGGACATCCCATTTTGCTGTGTGTCTGTTTGGGACATCCCATTTTGCTGTGTGTCTGTTTGGGACATCCCATTTTGCTGTGTGTCTGTTTGGGACATCCCATTTTGCTGTGTGTCTGTGGGAGACATCCCATTTTGCCGTGTTTCTTTCCCCAATATGAGCTCAGCTGCCCAAAAGCAAGTCCCTGTAGACTTAGCCCATGTTTCCTTTCTTTAGGCTGTAGCTAACAAGAGGATAAAGCTTTAATATTGTGGAAGAAACAGAGCTGCCTTCTAGGCTAGGAGTGGTTAATCCTAAAATCAAATTAAGGCTGATAATGACAGCCTCAACCCAGTCTAAAAATGCAGATTTTTACTCTGCCATCTCCAAGGGGTTTGGCACCTATTTATAGCGGTTCTCATTTCACCTTTTCTGATAGGAAAAGATGATTCACTACAGTGAAACAGAATTGAGAGTTCATCAGCATATTAAAGTTAATGGAAGGAGTGAGCCTGGCTGACCAAGTTATTAACAGCTCTCAGAGTTTTCAGGATCATTCATCGCCCACCTGACACGTCAGCTCTTTCCACGACAGAGCCCTTGGCCCTGTACACAAGCAATAATTTATGCACTGCACTTAGTGGTTTCTACAAAGCAATTACCCAACCTTGGTTCCTGCTTACCATCAGCAGACATGGGAGGTAAAAAAAAAAAAAAGGGGTATAAAATATAGGTTTGCTCCATGAGAGCACAACAACTTCTGCAGAGTTAGAAGAGGGAGAATAAAACAAGTCAGAAAGGTGCAGACACTTTCAAATTAAGGATGTTTTAGCTTTAACTCAAAACCACAGAATTCTTCTTAAATTTTATAGTAATGTTCTACTTAGACTCAGGGATACTCAGCTGATTTTAAAGGCAAATTTGGTGTCTAAATAATGAGGCAGGGAAGTTACATAGAAGAGATCAGTTGCCACTTCAACTTGATGAAAAACTTCCTCCTTCCCCATAAGAACAGTCTCAAATCCTCACTGACAATTAGATCATGAACCCTTTAGCAAGAAAACCAGGAGCACTTTAAGAGGAAAGGATATAACTAGCTGTGGTACCATGGTCCCTTTACACAGTCAGAGTGACCCAGAGTCACATCACTGTAAACAAAAATCAGATTTATTTCTGCACTAAGATTAGCGTAATTTACGCAGTCCTCAGCGAGGCTTTAAAAAGAGTGTTTGTTAAGAACAAATGATGCGGTGTGTTTTCAGCATTTCTGCATGTAAATCCCACTCAAAAGAGTATTTATTGATTTAAATAATGCACCAGTGATTTAGTGCTTACCTAAAATGGCATTTTGTATTAATTCCCCAGCCTGTTCACTGAAGTCTGCTCATTAGAAGCCCCGTGTCTCATAAAGGAAAAGACTCCCAGGCACTTAAGCTGACCACATAAACATTATGTGAGCTGCAGGAGGAGAAATAGCTGCACTACCATCACTCCAAATCTAGTCATGTCTGCAAGTCTCTACATCCTTCTCTGCTCCAGGACAAAAGTCCAAGAGATAATGTGATTAGGGATTCCCATATATTGCAAACAGGCTGCCACAGCTGTTGGCACAAGGCACTGGTGGTTTGATGAAACTCCCTGGGAAAAGCAGGCTCCTGGATTACTCAAACAACTTGAAATATTGACATTCTGATCTTCTTACCGGGCAGATTCTGTCCTCCCAGGCTCGCTGTTGCCTGATCCCAGAAGTGTTCCTGAGTGCTCAAGGGGTGGTGGATAAGCAGCTCCTGACCCATCCCATGGAGGAGCAGATTTTGTCTGTGAATGGTGGAGCAGGTTATAAAACCAATTAAACAGCCCAAAGGAAAACAGCTGCAACAATGCCAAATCAGCAGGTTATGATTATTGCTACAAGCCTGCCAGGACTTTTGATTTACAGGACCTCCTCAGAAGCTTTGCTTTAATTTCTATCCATTGCAGGATGAAAAGGAAGCAAAAATCAGTGAAAACTGCTGTTTCACATGAAATCAGGGTGCACTACCAACCTACAGTGCAGCGCCATCACTGCCAGCACAGTGTTTGCGTCCCCAGCCCAGGTTTTATCCTGGGTTCAGTGCTCCAGCCCCCATTCCTGAGGTTTTTGGCACATTCATGACCTCACCATAACCCCAAGAAGGGTTTGGATCAATGGGAATGGGATGCATAAATCCTTTTAACAAATCCCGACGATGAGACAGCAGTAACTGGGTACTTGCTGATGTTGGTCTGACACATTTGTTTGCTTCCTCCTTCCAGCAGCCAACGGTGCTGAGCACTGAGAAGTCCCCAGTGCAGCTCCAAGTCCTGCTGTCAGTCAGTGACAGTGCTGACATGGGGCCATGTGTGGATGTGATTGGTATTTCTGTTTGCTGCTCCTTAAACAGCCTGAAGTTATGCACAAAGGAACTGAGGAGTTACAAAAGAGAATTCCTGCTTTATCATTCCATCAGGAGAGACTGTCAGCAGGACGGGGATTACTGTCTGGAGGCAGCAACCATCTCAGATAACAAGGAAATGGAAAAGCAGATCTACAATGATTACCCAGTGTGCTCCTCTAATTAATTTGTTCTGCCTACCTGAAGTGTGAGTTGCTCAATCTTCTCTTGCAGCCTTTTAACCGTTGCTTCCCGTTCAGCCACTGAATTCCTAAGCTGCTCTATCAGGGAGTTTTGATTCTGAATCTCATTGTTCATGGGCAGAAATTCCTTGTTCTCATCCTGCTTCTGGCTCAGGCCCTTTAAGATCTCCTGCATTTGCTTCTGCTGGCTCTGGTAAAAGAGAAACAGGTGAAATCTTTATTTTGTACACAGTGATTATTTTAACCCCCCCAGGACAAATACCCATTTTGGAATGGCAGGGAAAGCCCCTGCTCTGCCAAGCCCATTCCTTGGTGGGTGCACACTGGTGTCACTGGTGCCACTTTGGGAATTTGATTTGTTATCTTGACCTGAGCAATGGTCAGATTCAATTTGCTGCCAGCTCTGCTGCTCAGTGTAGCAGAAAACGGAGCAAGAAAGGCTGGCCTTAGACAAAGAAGGGACTTTTTCATAAACTGAATGAAACTCAAGACTTCAATGTGCTTTTTGTGGAATTAGAACATGATCAGATTGTGTGATAGTGATATTAAAAACTGAGGGGACTATGGGGTGACAGATATGAGGCCAGGCTGCCTCACCAGTGGGTTTTGGAGGTTTTTTCTACACTGACAAATCTAATACCTGTCAGGCAGTTTGTTCTGTCAGGCCAACAACCTGCAAGTAAATTGTTTCAATGATAGAAGGGATAAAACAGATTCACCTTCCCAAATAAACTTGCATCTTTGTGTAATTATTTTAGTGGGAATATCCAGAAAAAGTGATAACTGTTCTTTGGCTCCCTTAATCTGCTGGTCTGTACCCATGTTCCCCACAGGGCCTAATGTGAGGAGGGTGAATGCCAGCTCAGCTAAAACCTACCTACAGCAGCAAGGAAGCCTGAATGGTTTGAAACTAGTGAGGAGCTGGATCAGGAAAAACAGAATTAACCCTACTAAGAGGTGGCATATTCTCTAATACATCTGCTATTTTAATTGAGGAAGGCTGTTTAGAACCATGGCAGCAGCCATTTCTTTCTTTCTCAGCACCTTGAGCCTTTGCTAAAACTCTTGGTTTTGAAGAGGCCGAATCCTCTCAGCTCCAGCTCCTGCAAGTGAATGTGCACATGGTTTAGTACTCATGGTTCAGCTTGTGTGTTTTGGGCTGTGGAACAAAACAAATAGAAGTTTTGTTACAAACAAAAGAATTCCTGCAAGACTGCAGGCATTTTAAGGAAAAAAAAAAATCTACCAGTGGAGCTGAAAGCAGAACAAAGAATAAAGGCCACCTCCTTGGGTCAGGACTGAAGCACTTCCTCTAACTATTTCAATCCTTCTGCAAAATGTTTCTTCCAGTCCCTGCCCCTCAGAGCCACTTGACTGCAGCTGTCACACCTGGTTCTGTCTCACAGCCTTTACGTGGCCTGATCCAAACTGCAGAAGGACTTTAGGGGACAGGGAAACCTCTGGCTGTCACAGTGGGATTCATCAGGCTCCTTATACCCTAAGGCTGTGTGTGCCATGAAATGACATCATGTTTTATCACCTATAGAAAAGAGGGCTCATCTGCAGGGGCTGGGACCAACAGATACAGACTGTACCAGCAAGGTATCTATAAACTCATCATCGTGTTTCCCTTTCTCCAGCAAGGTTCCAATCTGTCCCTTCAGCATCTTCACTTCTTCACACAGCATTTTGTTCCTGGCTTTTGAGGCATCAAGTTTTTTTCGCAATTCCTCATGGCTTTTTTGGAGAGCGTTGTGTTCCCTGGCGAGTTTCTGCAGCGATACAAAAGGAAATAAATTGTAACTTCACCAAGCCTCAGGTGCAGTGGTAAGCAAAAAGAATCACATTACCTGGTAGAATCTAGAAAATGGGACTGGCATATTGTATCAGCCTTAAGGAAGAAGAAATTGCAAAAGCTCCCACTCGCTGCCTGCTTGCCAGCATCCAAATAGGGTCTGTCTGCTCAGGAATCCAGGGGGACTGGGCTGATTCTCCACTATTCTGGATTCTGGCTCTCCATTATTCTGTTCAAAGGGAGAAACCCAGAGCCCTACAGATGCAGGAGCAGTGAGGGGATGTCTGTATCTGGAATGAAGACAGCACATCTGGCCAAAGGGTGAGAGGGATGCTATGGAGTTTGGATGTGAAGTGGGGCAGAGCTTCCTGCAGCAGAGCAGGTGGGTTTGTGAAATGGTTTTAGGTAGGGTATAACACACCCTGAAGGCAGGACAAGTTATTACACACTATTCCACACCCAAACAGGACTCTCTTAGTTCACAGGTTTTTACCTCCCAAGATTCCTTCTTTTCTTTTTCCAAGCTGCGAATCTTCAGCAAGTTCTTCTCTTGGAACGACAACTTCCTTGAATCAGCAAATTCTAGCAATTCCCCATTCATCTCAGACAGTGAAGCTCTGATCTTGTTCTGACTCAGCTTATGCTCCAGCTCTCGAACCTATGGCACAAAAATGACAGCTCACCCAGAGTTTTACCAGGGGTACAGTGGTCCGGCATCAGAGGACACAACCAAAGGCAGCTCAGATAATTTCCTGATATTATCACAGTCAACTACAACAGAGCAGCGTCTGGTCTTTCAAATTTAAATGTAGCTGCTAATAAACATGTGGATTTTAGGGCATCTGTGCAGGTAGGAGATTTGACACCAGACCTATGGGAGATCCGGGACACATGAGAGATTTGTGCCTTAGTGGAGCCACATGGGGAGGCCAGGCAGAAACTCCAGAGAACTGGAACTGCTGCTGTGTGAAGCCAAGTGAACTCAGCTTGTCACCACTCATTGGAGGCCACTTTCATAGTCTGTAGAAGGAACTAGGGACTCCCTCAGCTCCTCTGTCCTGTTCTGGAGGAACCTGCCTCACTTTTGATCCAGTGACTGGATTGACAAGATCCCCACCGACTACAGAAGGGGTGTGAGGAGTGTGGCTCAGAGAGAAATCTCTCCATTAGAGCAGAGAACAGTAGGCACAGTGTTCAGATGAAGCCCAGGCAGGGGGTAAAACAGAAGGAAAAGGAATTTACTGAAGGGAAAGCAGAGGTTAACAATCTCAGTCAATCAGAGTGCGAAAAAATCACAGTTTGATGGCATATAATTAAACAGCAGAAAACCAGGAAAATTATGTGTCAAATTGCCTGAGAGAAGTTTTATTTAGATGCAGACAAAACTGCCTCCCTGCCTCCTGTTGACATTTCAGATAAACTTTGCCCTTCAGAAGACTCAAGAGTTAAAGATTTTGCTGGAGCTCCTGAGGGAAGAACTTGAAAATCTTCTCTGGCCTCAATTCTTCCCATCTGACTTGGAGCACTGAACAAAGGTGTCTAAGTCAGAGCACAGACACTGACAGGGCTCCTTCTGTTCTCAGTGGAAAGAGGCACCTTCAAAACACCCTGAGACCTGAACTAGGCTGCCACAGCTCTCCAAGGTCACTGAACTCTTTCCTTTGACACAGATGTGAAAGATTCCCAGCTGAAACACCAAAGCTTGCACGGCTGCAACAGAGTCATTAACATGGTCTGCACACATCAACACAGAGATGCTAAGAATTAATGAAGAACTAACAGTATTTTAACCTTAAATTGAAGCGATATCTATATTTAGAAAGAGAATTCTGGCTGAAATGGCACCATGCAGGGTTGTAACTCACCTTGCTTTGGAGAACAATAATCTGCTGAGCTCGTCCACGCCAGCTGCCAGAATTGGTCAGGAGACTTTGAATATTCACATCTTCCCCAACTTCATTGACTAAAAGCTGGGAAAAAGGGATTAACATCAACAATAAGGCTTAAATAAATGTGTTGGGGAGGGGAGGAAAAGCAGCTCTCTCTGACAGGGAACACAGGCAGTTTTTCAGTATACACAATTAGTTTTGATAGAATGAATATTTAACCATAACTAAGTAGGAAGAGTAGGCATATTGTCTTCACATACACCAGAAATTGAGCCAATCTCCCTTACACAATTCTGACACAGCCAAACTTAGTATGAAGAGCATTTAAATTATTTATAAAAAGGTCAGCAGAGTTCTATTTTTAGGACCATATTCTCTACTCTGATCTGCATTGCAGGTCTCCTACACAAAGTAGGGAAACCAGAGGAATCAGAGCACATGGTAACACTGAAATCCATCATGAATCAGAGGAAAAGGTTATTCTGGATGTCACTCCATCAAACTCTTTAAACATATGCTTCAGTTCAAGCACGGCCTTTAATCCCATTGATTCCCATGGGGCTGAAACCGACATTAAAAGTAAATACATAATTAAATACACGGGAAAGGAGGAATGAACCTGGATGGATGTCACAAACAGTTTTGCTGATGTGGGACTTTCAAACTTTAAAAGATCTTGTCCACTGTACAGCAGAAATACTGGACACACGGGGGCAGAGCACGAGATCCGTGTGTGCCCACGGGCACAGCTCCAACACAACCCCAGCACTCGTGTTTCCTTCCCTCCCTGCTCCACTGCAACAGCTCATGAGGGCCAATCAAAGGCCAAAACCCTCCCAATTTCCCACCAACCCCCAGCAGGGGATGCCAGCCCCACACCATCCCCTGCAGTGGTACCTTTTGGGTCACCTTCAGTTCCTGTTTCACGGACTGGAGCTGGTTCCGATGTTCCATCACTTTGAAGTTGGCCGCGTTCAATTTTTCCTGCAACGCTTTCACCTCCGGACTTTCAGCCTTTAAGGAGAAGAATGTACTTGGTGAGAACAGAATCCTCAGGGAAAAAGCAGAAGTGATTAAGATCCATAAGGACCACAGAATGTTTTTTTTTCCAGACCTAATTTTTGGGATATAGAGGAGGTACAGAGGAATGTGGTCCTAAAATTAAAGACAGCGATACATCCTTGTCATAAGGAAAGGACTGCACAAAGGAGAGAGCTGAGTATCAGCTTCTGATTTCCTCATTTCAATTAAAATGCCTACCAAGTTTCCTTCCAGCATTTTCAGAGCTGATTCCTTGGTTCCTGCAGCATCACCACCAAGGGAACGGATTTTTTCTACGGCTGTCTGCAGCTGGAAGAGAACCCCGCTGTTACTGCAGAATGGATATAGAGAACAGCATCCCTCCATGGAATATTAATTAGCTACAAAGTATAACTTGGAAGTTTATTTACTCTAAAAAAAAAAAACCCAACTTAATTTTCCCTTGTTTTTAAACACAATCAGTAGGAAAGAATAACTTTTTTTTTTCCTTTCCAAAAATTCATGTGTTATTTTACTGTGGAATAACTTCAGAAGATATCTCTGACTTGATGAGATGGGATCAGATGTAAAGTACGGAGACCTCTGAAGCATTTTATCACCAAAAGTACCTAAAATTAATGTTTATATACACAATGTTTATATACACAAATACAAATCCTGTCCAGCCCAGGATATTTCATAAAAAGCAAATAGTTCTACTCACTAGAGGAACATAAAAGGAGAAATGACTACCTGATGCCCTAAAAATGAGATTGAATGGTGTTAAGGCTCTTTTTCTTTAGCTGGTAGCTCTAAAGTAGCATTTTTTAACCCATGGAGATAAAAACTCTATCTCCTCCTGCTTGCCACAGCAAAGGAAGACAGGCATACAACCCCTCCTGCTCTGAATCATGCCCTGTGCTGCTGTTGCAAAGACTTCTAAATGGATGGGAGTGCAGGAATTTGGGGCTGGAAAGGCCAGGAAGTGTTGCTTTAAAGGCTTGGGACTTCATTCTTTGAGGAGGGTGGAAAATCTTGATTATTTGCCTGAATTAAAGAAGGCTCTAAGGAAGAGCTCCTTCATTAAAGGAGCATCTGGGGAAAAAACTGTAACTCAAAGCCAGCTCTAATTTCACCTCTTTTTGTGGGTTAGGGCCATTCTTTCTACCCAGTCCATAAAGTTTTGTAGTCAATGGACTGAGAATGAGGAATTTCAGCTGCAGTTGGCAGCTGCTGGCTCAGGTTCTGAGGGAGTTTTCTGCAATTTGCTTACATGGACCACCCTGTGCCAAGTGATTGCTCAGTGGCCACACCTTCCCTTCTGTTTGGGGGAACATAATTATGTTAAAACACTTATGATTTTCAGTTTTCGTGCAAGCAACGAGCTATAAATATGTAAAATAAGTGTTTTCCATCGATCACTCAATATTTTTGATAGATACCTCCTAGTGTCAAACATTGCTTTAATTTTCCACATCATTAACATCTTCTTCTTCTTCCTGAAATGTCTGTGGTCCTTTCTTTTTGGGTCAAAATCAGAGAATATTTCAAGTTTCTGTTCGAACTATGGTCATTACACCTCTGCAGTAGGGGACTAGAACCAAGTTGATCTTTTTCTTAAATTATTCATGAATTGCTCCACTACCTGTGTGATTTTATAGGCCCCAAACTACACCTGATACTTCTTTGCCAACCTGCCAACTGTTTGACAAGACCCCTCTGACCAGAACACGGTGGATTTATGCAGGAGTTATCCAAAATTTAATTTCATCTGTGACTTCTTGATCTTTCAGGTAGCTGGGGTACAATTCAGGCAGATGCATGACTCATGATAATAAGTGATGGTGAAAGACTGAGTCAAAATGCATCTGTCAGCATTATTGATTCATTTAACTGATGTCTTCTAAGAAAGCCAATTTCAGGAAAAAAATGAAGAATTATTAAAAAAAAAATCACCAATCCTGTGTAAGGAAGAGGAGCAGTTGCCAAAGGACAAAGCAAACACTGACATCAGGACATCTCATTTTCAATTCAGCAGCCACCTGAGTAAAATCACTTCTGTAAAAAGTTGGCACATATCAAAAAGTCATAGTAAACCAGAAAATTTAATCTGCCTGAGTGAAGATTTGCTGTCTTATACGATATAGTTTGGTCTTGTCTCAGTTTTTTAAGTACTTATTCCAGAAAATAGCTTTTATTATGGGGATGACAAAAGCTTAGAAGAATAAAGAACTAATTACTGACTGGTATTAACAAGGTGGGAATGTAAGACATAAAGGAATGAAATTTGCTCCTCCTCACAAAAAATAAATAATCAGCAAAATATAATTGCCAGATTGGTAGAAAAGTGTCTGTTTTTCTACAAGTGGATGTCCCTAATTGCTGTTTAAAAATCCTTGGCTCATTATAACTTGGGGATATCCTTTCCTAGCTCCTCCTGTCTGCAGAGGTGAAACAGCTGAGGGCACGTCATGGACAGAAATGACCACAACCCAAAGCAAACACGGATTTAAGAGCAAATTCAACATAGGAACGTGAATCAAACCCATTTTCTATCCCAAAGGCTGGATTTCTGTTTTTAGGATGCAAAAGGAGAACAAGAAAAACGCCTCACTTCTCTCTCCAGCCCCTTGACTTTGTGATTCAGTTGCTTCACTCTGGCTCTCTCACTCTCAGCCTCAGCAGTTATCTCACGGTTCTTTTTGGCCAACTCAACTATTTTAGTGGCTGCCACATCTCCAGCTAAGCCAGACATCCCTGCAAAGAACACATAAAAGCAGAGGACACATCTTACAGGCAGGATTCAGTACAGATGATGCTTTTGTTCTCTGTCACAATGTACTTTTATTGTCCCACCCGTTCCTCTCAGAGCTGTGCCAGGCACTTAAATGAACAAGTGAGGGAAGAGATGTCAGAGGTGCCAGCTGGACGGGTTGGTCCTTTGATTCAGCAGCTCACCATGGCCACATTTCACACTTTAGCAACAGCCATGTGTCACAAGGCCACAGCAGTGGATGCAGCAACATCATTACCCAGACAGGGCAGAGGTGTTTCCTGCTCGCTGCTGGGAAGGACAGTTAGGAACAGGATTTTTTGGCTCATCACAGAAAAAGCCAACATTCTGCTTTGCTGGGTTGTTTACTACTGGAGGAGTTGCTGGAACAGAGGTGTGAACTTTTCTAGACATTTGTCTCAAAGGTCAGGCACAATATTACAGTTGGGTAATGGACAAGGTCCAGGAAATTTCATTGTGCCTATTTATAACTCCCTCGGGATTATACAGGGAGCTTTACTGTATGATTCTTTTAATTGCTCTTTTAAACAGCCACGTCACTGGCTCCCTCACCAGGGAGGGTTTGATTAGTGCCATGAACAAAGCAAACCCCAGGCCTGGCTGTTGTGTCACCTGGTTAACATCACCCAGGTGAAGGAAAGCTCTTGTACAACTTCAAAATCAATATGGTGGCAAACAATGTCCACAGAAACCTCCAGCTCAGCAACAAACACGAGCCTGCAAAAACAAACCCTCGGTGGGGGGTGTGAAGACTGAACTTGGCTGCTCTCATCCCTCTTAACTCTTTCATCCTCCTTCAGTGCTGTGCAGTAATGACTTTTCTCTGATATTCAAGAGCTGGGGTGGGATGAGGGGTGACAGATCACTCACAAATGAATGCTGAGTCCAATATAACCCTGGAGACATTAATGGGGATGCACAGAATACAGCTGAGAACAGAATATGATCCTACACCACTATTTAAAAACCTTTGGAGAACATCAATGTATTGTTTCAAAAGCATTTCTTTTAAGAGCACTTAAAATGTGTTTAAAAAAGCATTTAAAACAGATTTATTATTTCTAAAAGCATTTCCACTCTTCTTGCTCCTTCATGTGGTTTGTGTTTCCCCTCCCACCTAGGAGCTACTTTTACCTCCATTTTCAGGATAAATAATGGCTGCTGAGGACCACAGTAAACACTGAACTTACCAAAGCCAAGCTGATGCTTCTATGTTAAATTGATGGTCTTCAAATGCATTACACTTAACCAAAGCTTTTCATTCCCAGGCAATTCATTGGGGGATTCATTGCCACAATGCAGACAGGGAAAGATTGGCATCAGCCAGAGAAGCTGCAATGGCTCCTGGCCCTGACCAGAAAGAGCTTATCACCTCTCCTACAGACAAACTACAGCTGGTTTTTAAGAATTAAGGTGTAATTTAATGTTATTTAGTTCTGTTTGTTGCTGGTTTCCCCCTTTCTCTTCAAACCTGGCCCTCACTGCTGTCCTGACCAACAGTGGCACCCAGTGGAGGAGGCGCAGCCTGCACAGTTCCGTTTTCACAGGACACCCAAGTCACTTTAGAAGCTGGATTTTGCATTCATCCAGCCCTGCTCAGGCAGAAAAAAAGGAGCCTGAATAAGGAATTTAACTCTACATAGCAGAGAAAGCTGCAGCACAGCTCTGACATTTACAGGAAGTTCTCCAAAATATGATTTCTATGAAACATGATTTTTTTGGTGCCAATAATAACAAGTTTGCAGATCTGTGAGGAACAGAGATCACTGTGCACCCTAAAAGAGCACTATTCTTTTTGGGGACATTTTTTTGTCATCAGCATCAAGGAAACCAACATGGTGAGAACACAAAGCTGCTGTGTTTACCTGACAGAGCCAACCCATCCTCCTGTACTCTTTTCTGGAGCTGCTTTATTTCAAAATCCTTCTCTAACACCAGTTTGTAGAGTCTGCAGTTCTCATCCCGGACCTCTCGGAGCTCATCCTGCAGCTTCTTGTTCTCAGCCTCAAGGGAACTGGGAAAAAACAAACCATAATGGCAAAAAATGTACAAATAGATAATCCTAGAAACCAAATAATGAAACAACTTCATGATAGATGGGATGAGCTTACCAGGAGTGAGTTTACTGAATTAAGCAGAATATCCTAAACCTCAGATAAGAACACAAGCTGATTATCTGATCTATTCAGGTAACTTCTTTTAAAAAAAAATCAGCACTTTCTTGAGCTGTCTGGGGGAAAAAAAATCACAGAACAGGGGTATTTTCAGTGTTCTTGAGGCTACCAAATAGAGTCACCTCACCCAGTCTTACCTGGTTCTTCAGGGGAAATCAGGCAGCATTCAGCATGTGGGACATTCAGGCTTTATTTTCTATACTTGACAAAGTCAAGAGAAGCCAACAGAGCATCGACTACAAAGCTGCCCCTGGGGTGCTTTAAAAATGAATGTTTTAGAGCAATTCATAAAAGACCAATTTCCTGTGTCCTCAGCTGATTCCCTGGGAACCCCGTGAGCATGGACTGGTATCAGTTTGTACTGTTAATGGTGCCTTTTGGAATTCATTTAGAAACAGAGAATCTCAGAAAAAGCCCTAAGAATGGGAAGAAATAGCCTCGCTTCTCCTATTTTACAGTACATTTAAAGGTTTCATCTCTTGAAGACATCCAGAGGATTAATAACTTTTATCTCTTTGCTGTCCTCATGTGATGGGTCCTCCAAATATAAAATCCAGGAGCTGTGGCCTCAGGGGCTCAATTCAATCGTGGGAATTCAGAATTATCTGAGCTCCCTGACACAAGATCCTGCAGAAAACTTGGGAATCAATACAATTACCCACACACAGGTGCCATTAGGGTTGCCCACCCGACCCCCAGATGCTGCTGGTGGAAGATGCAGGTCTCCTGTGCCCTGTGATTCCCATGTGGAAGTTCCTGATACTCTACAGCACCTCAGATATCATCAAACACCTACATCAGCTGCATTAATTGACTCCTAGATTCTTATTATCTACAGCATAACCCAAAATGTTTCCATTTTGGAGATCTGATTTGGATAAAGCCTAGCTGTTACAGTATGTACCTGCAGACACAGCCACAGCCAAGTCAGGTATCTCAATAATCATCTCAATCTATTTATTCCAAAGTTTTTAGCAAGCTTTTAGCATCCACTGGACCTGAGAGCTTTTAAATGCAGCACCCTCCACCTGCCCATGTCAGAATAAATGACCCCTTAAAGCACTGCCATAAAACAGCACAACCAGTGCAGGAGAGGATTCAAAATCCATAATTAAGAAATGCACTTCTGTTTCAAAGCTGCAAATCAAAGGGAGATCAAAGCAGCTGTTTACAAAGGAGAAGAAAGCAGGGAGCAATGTGAGCAGAGGCAGAACTGAGTTATTCCCACATGAACCACTCAGAGAAGTGAGTAATAAAATTCAGATCCAATTAGAGACACTTGAACCAAAAGATTTTGAACAGTTGGGGGATTAATATGAAAAAAGGGTTCTAAGCTGCTCTTAACACACCTGATCAGTGAAGTCTTCCTCAGAGCCGGAGTCCAAGTCTTGAGAAAAAGCACTTAAAGGAGGATGGACAGAAATCCCAATTGCACAGAGCTGGAATCTCCTCTGAGGAACTTCTCACCCCATCCCAGAGTGACTCTCCCTGTTACAGAGGTAGCAGGTTCCACCCAAGTGCCTCAGCTACAGAAAATCAGCCAAAAGAAACAAGCTCCAAAAGGTGCCCATTTTCACTGTAATTCAAGGAATCAGAGCCAGGTGAAGGTTATGAGCACGGCTCTGCCTGGAATTCAAGTGATTTCCTAACTTACATGCCTTGTTCAGACCAAAAAAAAAGTAAGGAATTTAACTTTGTCAAATCGTGCCTTTCCCAACTCTTGTTACAGATTCTCCACTTGATGGAGGGGAGTCACTTAAATACATTCAAATACAACAAACAGGGAAGGGAGAATAAAGTTAGAGAGAGAACATAACAGAGAGGCAGAAATATCAACTAAACACTTGCCCAAACAAGATTTGGGAGTAGGATGGGAGAAAGGAAAAAACAATTCCCAAGACACAGAGGAAGCAGGACTTCTGAGAGGAGAATGTTTTCCAAGAGCTGCTATAAACAACAGAGACAAGCTGAAATCACTGCCACTGCAGGCCATATGGAGTCCTGTGATCCTGGAACAATCCTCTGATGTGTTGTCATGGGAATACTGCACAGTACATCCTGGTGAATCCCTTCCAGACACAAATCCTGCCTGGATTTGATAAAATCACAACCCCTGTTCTGCTGAATGCGGGTGTACAAAGCAAAGGACAATCCAGATAAATCTGCTACACCTGTCATGTAAAATGGGGACTTTAGGCAGTCAGTGACACACAAACAGGTAAATAAAATCTCTGGGATTACTCAGGTCTAAACTACTGAACTCTAAACAGCAGAGACCTGCTGGGACTCTCCAGTACCCTGCACATTGCACATGATGTGCCACCTGAACCCCCCTCCTCCACCAGACAAACATCCAAACTACGAGAATCAGCCTTCTGGAAATTTTTAAAAAATCAGATCTCCATCATAATCTTCTACAGATTATCAGGACAGAATATTGAAGAGTTGACAGCTGGTAGAGGTCAGAGCAGGAGCTTAACAAATCAGACAGCTCTGGTGAGGAACCAGTGTGTGAAGGAATTTCTTCACCTGGCTTCTCCACTGCCACAGAGTAAATTCCTGAACAGCCAGCACTGCAGACAGCTTTGGGGTGTGTCCAACTTCACATCTGTTCTAGTTAGGAAAAGAAATATTAATTAGGTCAGAAGGAAAGGCTGACCATATCCTGGGAGGAGAAGAAATTATCTAAGATGGCGCTTCAGATCTCTGCTCCAGAAAGTTATGTATTCAGCTCAAAAAAACCCAAGGTTAAGGGAGATACATATCAAAATGCCCAATGTCCTGGTAATCTTGTGATCCACTAAATCAGGATATATTGCCAAAAAAGCCCAGGGAACACTTCACTGCACTGCAAGCCTGTGGATTGCTCCCATTAGCTGCTTTGCCTTTATCCATCTTTGGAAATTATTCACGTAGGGAACCGGCTTGCTTAAGGCTAGGCAGGAACAAACCAACAGTTCAGAGGATGTCAGTGATCCCAAAAGGCTGGATTTTGCCAGATAGTACCTGGCTGCCCCTCCCATGTCACCCTAAACCCCTCTGTTCTCGCTCTTCTCGTTTGTGAAATACCGGTAACAAAGAGCACAGCACAATGCCCTGAGGATAATTAGGGACAGGGAGAATCTCCTCAGGTTAATGAAAGCCCAGCACAAAGACAGAAAGTGTCCTGTCACCTTAATAATATTGAGTTTCATGAGATCACTAGCAAAATACACTTCAGCGACTTCCAGAAGGAATGGTGCCGCCACATCTTTACCTTTTGCTGCCATCTTCATTTACAGGGGGTCCTGTTTTAAACAAGTTTAGATCATTCAGGGAACTTAAAGACTCCCTTGTGCTGCCAGCGTCCTTCTTACTGTTCTGCTTTTCCTTCTTCCTCTCCATCACATTCTGCAGCCGCTTTCGCTGTTGCTCCTCATAAGCCTTAAACTGGCTTTTAACATCTTCATTCACTTTTATGTCGGACTCCATTGTTTACTAAAAGCATAACAAGAGGAAAATAAAAAGTGACAGAGAGCAGAGATCAGCACTGCTTTGGAAAACATCCCCTTCTGGCAGCTGCTCTGCAGCTTTTCCTCCCTGACCTCTGCCCAGTCTCCCACCACCTCCTCCTCCTCCTCTCCAACCCCACGGCCTTGCTTCAAGCACCTTTTTCCATAAATGGCTTTTAAACAGCCTTTAAAAAACGCTGTTGGGTCTTTTGCACTCCAGAATTCAAAAAAACATTTCAAAATGTTCTTAAACAGATCTGTTTAAATAAACATTTTAACAGAGGCTCAGGTTGGGGCCAAATCCAAGAAAATGTGGCACCCATGTTACACTGGCTAAAGGGAGCATGGAGTGTTTGGGACCATTGAGCTTCCCTGCCCACGTTCAGGAAAGGTGCAAATCCCCCCAGTTTTGGGTTAATGTGGGACTGACAGAGGAGGAAAGACCTCTGTTTATCCTTATGATCCCTTTGGACAAGATAAGAGTATGGCTTACATCTTCCCTCCAGATTTCTAATAACTGAGTGATAACATTAAACAATTAAATAACAATATATTAATTATTAAATATATTTAATTATATGTATATAAACACACATCAATAATTATTAAATTATTATTACACAATACTGCTACCAAAAGCTTTTGTTAGGATGACAAAAGACAACCAGTTTTCTGATATATTCCATCCCCCTTCTTCTGTTTGACATTTATTGTCAGCAAAAAACCCCACTGCACCTTTGGTCTAGGAAAACCAATCCATAAATACTTCCAAAGGCACACCCTGCACTGAGTAATTAACAACACAGGCCCTTTCTCACACTAAAGAAAACCCAATTATTCTGATTAATGCAACAAAATGCAGCACATCCCTTTGTGCCTGTGTGTACCTTCTGGGCAGAGACTCACCTGGACAAGGTGCATTGAGGATTGACAAGTGCAAAGAGCAGAGTCTGGTGCCTCCGCACAGCCCACAGGGCTCTGGGCATGAGGGATCAAAGAATTACTGAATCATTAGGCTTGGAAAACTAATTTTAATTGATTAAAGTTCATTCTGATCTGGAAAAAGCCTATAGAGATAAGGAGTGCATTCACTTAAGGAAACTGCACATGAAATTTAGACAGCCTTTCTGGTTTCAGTAACCTTTGGGTTGATAACTAAATTTATATTTAGATTGGACCTTTCTAAATTGGATAGATTTAGCCACTGACCTTAAAGATAGCAAAGATAAGCAAGAACATCTTCAAGCAACAGTTGTCTCAGTTCTGAAAATACCCTAGACTTCTTAGTAGAGCAGCCATTTTAGGCCTTAAATCAGCCTTCTAATTCTTCTCAGAATTTTCTTTACTTGCACTGTGTTACTGATTAATTCATTATTTTATAATTTATTGATGATTTACTTAGCTATAGGCCAGAAGTGAGCACACTACTGGAGGCGCAGCTCCATCACACAATGCTACAATGGAAAAACCCTCGAAGATCCTCGAGTCCAACCATTAACCCAGCCCCACCACCAAACCCTGTCCCCAAGTGCCACATCCACGTGGTTTTTGAACACTTCCAGGGATGGTGATTCCAACACTTCCCTGGGCAGCCTTCCAATGCCCGGCCGCTTTTTTTTTGGTGAAGAAATATTCCCGAATATCTCATCTAAACCATCGCTGGCTCCAACCGGGAGTTACCTGAGCAGGTGACCCAGGAACTCATCCAGATGTGTTTGGAAAACCTCCAGAAAGACTCCACACCTTCCCTGGCCAGCGCTCTGCCACCCTCAGCGTAAAGAATTTCTTGCTCATTTTGAGGCGGAACTTGTTGTGTTTCCGTTTATAAATTCCAATTGCAAACCTGGAACTGTAATTGTCAGTTCTCTATGCCCCGCCTCGCCCTGTCACCTGCCAGGACCTGCCAGCGCCGCGCCGGTTTCCCCCCATCCCCACGGCACAGCCTCCTGCCCGCCTTTCCCGCAGCCCTCCCGGCCTACCCGAACCGGCTTCCCGAGGGCACCGGGAGGGCGCCCCGGCTGTCTCTGTCCCCTCCTGGGCGGTGCCGGGACGGGCGATCGGCCCCGGTTCCCTCTCCGGGCCCCGCTCCCCGCCCGACGCGGTGCCCATGGCAACGGCAGCGCGCGCCGCTCCCCTCAGCGCCGCCGCCATGATGGCTCCCCCTCCCTGCTCCCCCCGCCCGTCACCGCCAGCCCCGGATCGCCATTCCCGGATCGCCATTACCGGATCGCCATTCCCGCACCAATCCCGGCCCCTCGGGGACACGGCAAAGGGGGCTGCTCCTTCTCCCCCCCTTTCCCGGTGGTAGGAACAGGAAAAGGCTGCGGGGCCCCTCCCTGTCTTGAGAAAGAGTTGGTCAACAGGTAACTCAAGTTAACTATTGAGAGATAGAATATGTGAATGTTAACTACTGAGAGACAGAATGTGTGAATTCTAAAAACACTAGAAAAACAGGATT